>JARBWK010000004.1:109401140-109466197 GCA_030556195.1 Anolis apletophallus
TAATCTGTATTCTTCCAAAGTCTGTGATGCAATTTTCCATAAATGAAAAAGATAATTGAGTGGAGAAGCTATTCCAAAAATATGAAAAGTCCACACAAAACTGCAGTCATCTGATTCGGGGTGAACAAAAATGCATAATTTTTGGAAGATTTTCTAAATTTCAGAAAAGTGTTCCCTTATTCTGTGGGAGGTTTTGTCAAAAGCAATATTCTTTAAGTAGGATGCATAAAATGAGTACATTTCAAACCAAACTCATGCAAAATGCATATAATTTGGTTAAAAAAGGTCTCAAAATCATAAAATTTTCTATGCAGATTGAGGGGGGAAATTCATTTTGGTGCAGAAAAAGAATGGAATGAACTTAAGAGTGGAAAAGCAATAATATGAGTAAAATCAAGCTTAACAGATTTTCCCATTCCCTGGCTAAACTGATGCTTTTTTAATGCATTCATAGCTCAGAAACAGAAGAGTAGTGTAAGGAATAATGAATTCATGGAATCATAGAATTGGAAAAGACCACATCTAGTCCAATCCCCTGCCATGCAGGAAAAGCACAATCAAAGTATCCCTGGCAGATGGCCATTCAGCCACTGTTTAAAAGCTTCCAAGGAAGGGGCTTCCACCACATTCAGAGGCAGAGAGTTCCACTCCTGAACAGCTCGTATGGTCAGGAAGTTCTTCATAATGTTCAGGTGGAAGCTCATTTCCTGTAATTTGAATTCATTGCTCCAAGTCCCAGTTTCAAGGGCAGCAGAAAACAAGCCTGCTCCCTCTTCCTTATGACACCCTTTCAGATAGTTATACATGACGATCATGTCTCCTTACCCAGTTGTTTAAGATGACACTCATAGAGTATGGTCTCCAGACCTTTGATCATTTTAGGTTTCCTCCTCTAGACACCTTCCAGCTTGTCAATTGTTTAAAATAGAATTTTAGAATTCAATAATACTGTTCCGTCCTCCAGACGTTTTATATGCATAGCCCCATAGTTTGGTTTTTAAAAAGGCAGCATTTTTCCTTTTGCATCTTTCCTGGGACTGTTCCAGACACACTGGCACCTTGCCTGTTAATTATTAGCAAGGTTGCAGCCTGGTGCAGAATTTGCCACCTAAAGCTCTGCAAATGTATCTTTTTAGTTGGTGTCCGCCCCTTTTTCTTCCTGGGGATTGGCCTCCATTTTAGAAAGTGTTTTTAGTTCCTTTCAGAGAGGGAAGGAAGCCAGATGTGTTTTTGGCCAGCCAGGATTGGCTCCAAAAGGGTCACCGTAAGTACTGGGTGCTTACTGGGTGCTTACCTGGGTGCTGACCTGCTGATTGCTATTTGCTTGACCATTAGCTGGGGGACTGCTGGAACCAGATGAGTTTATGGTACCTTGCAGAGACTGGCTTTGCATGCTGTATAGGATAGACATCTGGTTACCAGCCCAGCTTTAGGTCACCTTTTGGACTGAGCTTAGGTTTAGAGGGGGAAGGAGTGGTTCCTTCTACCAAACACCTAGGACCAGGATGGGAAATATCCGGTTTCCTGCCATCTAAAAAGAAGCAGTAGGAATCTTTTGAGCAACAACCCAAGGCATTTCCACTCTGGTTTTTTTTTTGCAACCATTAAGAAGCTGTGCCAAGTCCTGCAAAGACTTTGTTATTGAATAAACTGTTTGATTTTCAACTTTATTTTGGAGTGTTTTTTGGGTTGCCAGACCACCTAGCTTTTTCAGCAAGCGCTCTGCAGTCCACCAAGTAAAAAGGACAACACATCTGCCAGTTTTAATTTTAAATAGACCTGGTGTGACGGCATAAATACCCTTTTTACAATCCCTCAGCATTGGTTATAATGGTTTGTGCAGATGAGATGTTTAGATTAAAAACCGCCTGTGGAAACCGGGAAGCAAACTTCTACATATATATATTAGATGTTTTACAATGGTTTATTTATCCTTTTAATATTCATATCAGGCAAGTTGTTTTTCCTCCCCATTTTACAAAACGTTGTGAGGTCTCCTGGTTAGATATGAATGATGTAATGATTTGATGCTATCCTTTCTGTATCTGTCTCCAAAATCTCTTTCATTTTACCTAAGCTTTTTGGCTAATACATCATCAGATTGAAATTATCAGATGTAACATTTCTCACTCAGCTTTCCAGTGGGCTCAAAGTGCTTTATCATACCTTTCAGGCAAATTTAGACAACCAAATCCTTACATAAACGACAGCATTTGTGTACATACACACCATCCATTTTTAGTCAAGAGTTTTAACATTGGACCGTATAGGCAAATGAAAAACATTTCCATGAATGCACTATGATCCCTCTAGGCAGATAATAACCAATATTTTAATAAGCCTAAACAAATAAGAGCAACCAAAAAATAAATATCCAAGGGCAGCTGTGTTGGCTATGCAGGAAAATAAAACAAAATCCAAAGTACACATTGTGGTTATACCTGTATTGGGCTAATCAAAAGGCATAAAAGATATTGCAATGTAGCTCATTGTCTTCTTCATCAGGTGTTGAATATGATATAGGATAAGAAAGCAGGCAATGTCCACAAGAAAAAGAGAGTGAAGGAGTGTTATTTGCAGCTGCCAATTATATGCCAATGATTCGGATTAAGTGCACACAATCTTTGAGATAGCTTTGCTATTTATGTGCCTTCAGGACTATTACAAAACCAATGCCAGCACTTTTGAGATAGGCATAATGAGTACATTTAACCATTCATTTAGCTTGGGACAAATCACATACCTTCCATCATTTAACATATGTGAACAGGCAATATTTGAGTATGGGCAAGTTGGCAAAAAATATTGGTTAGTCTATGGGTAAAGGAAAGATTCAGCTTCACCCTGTCCTTTCCTCTCACTGTATTAAACTCAGGCCCCTTCTCCACTGTCCTTATATCCTCTCTCCCTGTCTTTTCTGCCCCATCCGTCTTGTGTATGAAGTCATACTCACTGCTGTTCCTTGGGTTTTGTTTATGTAAATCTGTCACCAACCAGCGCAGGGGGCTAATGCCCAATCTGCTTGTTTAGTGCTGTGAGGATCTGTGGTGCCAATGAATTTGTGTGCTATAATAGCCATGTATTTGCATGGAAATCATTCTTTTATGTGCCTTATTGACACTAGCCCTTTGCAAATATTGTGTTCTGAAACAACTCTGCAGGATTTATCTGTGGTTCTGGTTGATTTGGATAGTATACAGCAAGTTTACAAGCTTTTGGAGGTTTTCCTTAACTCCACAAAAGAATGTGTGCATTTTATGGCTGAAACCTAGCAGAGTTGACCTATTGGATATATCTAATCTCAGTAAGTCAACACTTATACAAGTTCCACTGGTTCAATGAGTCCATTCTATTTGGGACTAACAAGTGTTTATTGATAGGTTTCTGAAAAGTTTCGTGTGTTTGTGTATCGCTAGGAGGGTATGAACCTTCTTACGTCCATGCATATTCATTCAGGGTTGGCTAGATTATTGTTCATAACCCATGAGTTATTTCAGTGATGTCAAACTTACCCATCTGGTTTAGTTCCCTTTGGAAAGAAGTCACTGTAGACTTTTTAGCATTTTATCTAACATAATGTTTCTTTGGACCTCATCACAAAGTCCCATGGATTCACCATGCATTGTGTAAAATCCATGGGTCTTGGTGGAGAGCGTGGAGAACCAGTCAGCATGGAGCCCGGCCAGCAGTACATGTGCATCATGTAATAGGCTCCGTGCTGAAAAGGGAGAACAAGTGGCATATGACAGGCAAAGTAGCCTGTCTGATGAGGTCAACAATAGCCAGGATGAATAGAGGTGCCACATTCTATATAAAGCACATTGCAGTCAGTGGCCAAAGCCCTTTGATCATATATCAGATCTCCAACATATTACTCTGCTTACTACATATATGGGTAAATTTCAGTCTGTGTTTGAGCCTAGACTGACCCCAACACAGCTGGCAGGTCCCATTCTCCAATTCCTATCTGAGCACAATATCATTGCTCTTTGATGGAGAGGGTCTGGAAACAGTCAAGAAGTGTCCAGAACTCTAGGTCCCAAAACACTTTACTGCCACTGTCCACTTATGGGTGACTTCAGCTTGTCGTTTTATTTTCTTTTTAAAAAACCAGCCTTTCCATGCTCTACATCAGGCCTGCACAACTTGACCCTTGTAAAAGGTCATTTTAAAATAAAACTTCTGTGGGCCCCCTGTCTTCTCTCCTCCCTCCCTGCCTGCCAAAGAAGCTGTACCCTTCTCCAGCCTCAAGCTATTCCCAGAAAACTGCCTGAGGCTGGCAAAGGAGAAGCCCACCCTTGCCTCCGGGCCACAGGGAAGGCCTTTGTGGGCTGTATTTGCCTCATGAACTGTATGTTGTGCAGGCTTGCTCTAGATATTCAGGAATTGATCTGTCAGCAGCAAAGAGGATGTGAGGTTATGAGAGAAAGACAGTTTTTGTATGTTTGAGTGTGATAGAGAACATTCAAGGAGAAGTTATAATTTAACATAGCCTTTAGCCTTCTTTGCCTCACCAAACTACAAATCCCAGGATTTCATAGCATGGAGACATGGTAATTAAAGTAGTGTCAAAAAACTATAATTCTTCAGTGTAAATGCATTCTGTGCCAGGAGAATAGGGAAAAAACAATATGATGAATGTCAAGAACCTAATGCAATGTAACACATTCGACATCCTGAGAGACAAAAACAAAAAAGGAGGGGTTAAAATTTATTTCTAGGAACACCTGAAAATGACAGACATATGCATGAAGTCACATATATAACACTTCTCAGGCAAGCAATGCCATTTTACTCCAGATCTATTTTTTATGTGATTTTATGAGCAATTTACAGATTGAAAGAATGGCCTGCTGGAAATTATCCCCAAGCACAACATAAAGGATTAAATTGCCGAAGGTATTTAATGATGCTAAGGATGTAGTCACAGTAAACATGTCTCGAACAAGCTTCATTGTGATGCAGTCTACAGGATGGAGCTTTAACTCAATACGAACTCCCCGAAATATGTGAAAAGGTAAGAAACACACATAGAAGACGACCAGAAGGACAATAGCTAGCATACGGGCCCTTTGCTTGTGATTGGTGCCTGTGTGGGGCCCTTGGGCCAATGTGTAGATAATCACCGCATAGCAAAGAGTCACAGCTATTAAAGGCAAGAAAAAGCCAAATATGGTAAGGATCCAATTAAACCATCTTGCAGAGTTCAGGGGTTCAGAATTGGTTAAATCTGTGCAAATTAATCTGTTAGAGCTTTGTTTTGTTGTGACCAAGTAGGTCATTGGACTGACAGCCAACAATGAAAGGACCCAGACTGTAGTGCAGGCCACAATGGCCCATCTCCGCTTCTGAATGGAAAAGCAACTCATGGGATAGACGACGACAACAAAGCGGAAAAGGCTGAAACAGGTGAGAAAGTAGATGCTGCTGTAGGTGTTGAAGTAGAAGTTGAATCGGATGAACTTGCACATGAAGTTTCCAAAGATCCAGTGTTCTCCATTGATGGCGTAATGGACTAAGAATGGAAGGCAACAGACGTACAGTAGGTCAGTGACAGCCAAATTGAACATAATGATAGTGCTGCTTCTCCAAGGCCTCATTTTGAAGACATATACAGAAATCACAAGAATGTTCCCAGGAAAGCACACTACGAAGAGTGTGATATAAATAAAAGACAAGTAGGCGTTCTGGAATGAGCTCCCTCCATCAGTGCAGTTTCCAAAAGTAGCTGTAAGGTTTTGGAAAGAGGAGAAATTGGCCATGTCTTCATATTTGGTATCCACCGGTGCCATATTTAATTCTTTAAGAGAATTCAAAGGGAAAGGAGAGGCAGTGGTTAAATGTTTACATTACAGGATGATGCAAATACACTCAAATCATCTCTATATAACTATAGCAATTGCACTCAATTAGCAGGTGGCCATCTGATGTCCAGCCAGAGCTTGGAAACATTCTTTTCTTGGACTAGAATATCTGGAATCACCCAGCCATGAAGACAGAGAATATGCTTTTAGAAACCTACATTTAGCCTAGTCAAATGTCATAAAGAAGAGTGTAGTTCCTTTTACTTACATAAGATGTGGAATGTTAGGAGAAGTTTAAAAAAATATGTTGACAGGATTAGATACATATGTATTCATATTGAACCTTCTTGTAATTTAGGGTCAACTTCTCTCAGAGTTCCCAGATCTCAAGACTCAAACTCTATTTTCTAATCTTTAGAATGAGCTGGGAGAGGGAAACAAACCCAGGGCAATAGTGGTGTATTGAAACTACAGGTCCTTCTCAAAAAATTAGCATATAGTGCTAAAGTTCATTATTTTCCATAATGTAATGATAAAAATTAAACTTTCATATATTTTAGATTCATTGCACACCAACTGAAATATTTCAGGTCTTTTTTTGTTTTAATACTGATGATTGTGGCATACAGCTCCTGAAAACCCAAAAATCCTATCTCAAAAAATTAGCATATGAGGAAAAGGTCCTCTAAACGAGCTATTAACCTAATCATCTGAATCAACTAATTAACTCTAAACACCTGCAAAAGATTCCTGAGGCTTTTAAAAACTCCCAGCCTGGTTCATTATTCCAAACCGCCATCATGGGTAAGACTGCCGACCTGACTGCTGTCCAGAAGGCCATCATTGACACCCTCAAGCAAGAGGTTCAGACCCAGAAAGAAATTTCTGAACAAATAGGCTGTTCCCAGAGTGCTGTATCAAGGCACCTCAATGGGAAGTCTGTGGGAAGGAAAAAATGTGGCAGAAAACGCTGCACAACGAGAAGAGGTGATCGGACCCTGAGGAAGATTGTGGAGAAGGACCGATTCCAGACCTTGGGGGACCTGCGGAAGCAGTGGACTGAGTCTGGAGTAGAAACATCAAGAGCCACTGTGCACAGGCGTGTGCAGGAAATGGGCTACAGGTGCCGCATTCCCCAGGTCAAGCCACTTTTGAACCAGAAACAGCGGCAGAAGCACCTGACCTGGGCAACAGAGAAGCAGCACTGGGCTGTTGCGAAGTGGGCCCAAGTCCTTTTTTCTGATGAAAGCAAATTTTGCATGTCATTCGGAAATCAAGGTGCCAGAGTCTGGAGGAAGACTGGGGAGAAGGAAATGTCAAAATGCCTGAAGTCCAGTGTCAAGTACCCACAGTCAGTGATGGTGTGGGGTGCCATGTCAGCTGCTGGTGTTGGCCCACTGTGTTTTATCAAGGGCAGGGTCAATGCAGCTAGCTATCAGGAGATTTTGGAGCACTTCATGCTTCCATCGGCTGAAAAGCTTTATGATGAAGATTTCATTTTTCCGCACGACCTGGCACCTGCTCACAGTGCCAAAACCACTGGTCAATGGTTTACTGACCATGGTATTACTGTGCTCAATTGGCCTGCCAACTCTCCTGACCTGAACCCCAAAGAGAATCTGTGGGATATTGTGAAGAGAAAGTTGAGAGACGCAAGACCCAACACTCTGGATGAGCTTAAGGCCGCTATCGAAGCATCCTGGGCCTCCATTACACCTCAGCACTGCCACAGGCTGATTGCCTCCATGCCACGCCGCATTGAAGGAGTCATTTCTGCAAAAGGATTCCCGACCAAGTATTGATTGCATAACTGAACATCATTATTTGAAGGTTGACTTTTTTTTTTTGAAAAACACTTTTATTTTATTGGTCAGATGAAATATGCTAATTTTTTGAGATAGGATTTTTGGGTTTTCAGGAGCTGTATGTCACAATCATCAGTATTAAAACAAAAAAAGACCTGAAATATTTCAGTTGGTGTGCAATGAATCTAAAATATATGAAAGTTTAATTGTTATCATTACATTATGGAAAATAATGAACTTTAGCACTATATGCTAATTTTTTAGAAGGACCTGTATGTGTTTTGAATACTCTTGGTGTTTTATATGAGTATGGTAAACTCACTGCAGCTATGGCTGATGCTGAAAGCATCATTCTTCATTACAGCACAACTATGCTTTCCTTGTAACATCACCCTTATAGCATTATCAAGACCTGTTCTTGGGGTGGGATTCTCTGGTTTTGGACCCCAAATTTTAGGGCCTGAAAACCCTCACTTTTTAAACTGTTGGAGCAAAACACTTAGTTTAGGCTGAGTTTGTTAAATCTGTTCTATAGTTAAATTTAATTTTGCCCTTCTCTCTATTCTGGAGGCAGGAAGACTTGAAAGGAAGAGGTTGAGTCTGGGCTAAGTATTGGTCTTAAAATCACCAAAGGAAAGCAGGGTTTCTACACTGTGCTATTCTATTTCAGAAAGACATGTATTCACATATTCCTATTCTCCCCTTTATATATATTTTTTCTTTCTCATTCCACTCTTTTTTCTTTATAATGATACAAAAATATGAGAGATCCCATATTTGAAGCATTGCAGACCCCCTCCCCACTGAGTCACAGCCAATCCGGAAACACCAAAAAGTGGGGCATTGAGTAGTAATGGTGTATCCAGCCAGCTCCCAGCTATGGGGTATACTGAAGCAGAGAGCGTAAGAATTCCTTGTACGTTTCTGAAGAGGGCTGACACATCAGTACTCACCACCTTGGGAATGGCTGTGCTGAAGGGGGCTGTGGGACTTCAGAAGTAGGATTGAGGGATTGTCTTACAATACTCTAAGTACCGAAAATATACCAGCCTAATAATTTTAATGACTGTGTAAAAGACTCCCAGAACACACTGTTAATTTTGCCAGATGGTGGAGAATATGCACCGACTGAAATGCCCTCTGTTAATTCAAGAGCCCTTTCCTTATTTGCATGTGGTTGCTCAGTCTGGGTATGAGCCTGACAGATTTTCATTCAAATTTCAGTTCAGCCACATACTCAGCTTTACTGCTTAAAAAACAAATACAAAATACAAAAACCAAGCCTCTGCTTTTAACAGGAGCATGGATCACAAAGTAGGGAAGTGAGGTTTTTCCTTGCCTGAAGAAAACAATGAAAAAGGTTTTATATCCTTTTTAGATTTACTGTTAGAGGAGTGTTTACCCAAGCTCTCAAACATATTTCCAGGGCAGATTACAAGAGAAAGAGCTAGTGATATCTGCTTTCACGTGCTCACTGAATGCCATATATCTGTTCAGAAATATCCAGATCTAGTTCTAAGACAAGGTATAGCATGATCTACAGCATACCCATCTATCACTGTGAATTTGCTGAAACAATGGGAAGTTGCTTACCCATATATACTGTAAGTTCTACTGATTCATTGATTCACTAGGTTTCCTTTATGCATATAATGCAGTTCAACTGTATTGAACTGCTTTATATGGTTCTACACTGCCCATATAATGCAGTTTCAAATTGCATTATATGGCAGCGTAGATGGTGCCTGAGTCTACCAAGTAGTTTTAAACCCTAGCTCAATGGGTCCTAAAGATTGTTTTCCTCCTTGGGGGAAGGTGTTGTTCCCCTGTAATTCGTGTTTACTTGGGGACAGCCATCATGCTCTTACCTCTCTTTTGATCTGCCCCAATAATCAAGTATAATTTGAAGTTACAGAAAGAGCAACTAAACATCCATCTATTTTGGTGAATCCTTGGTATGTCAAGGTAAAGAAAGAAATAAGCATTCTCCCCAAATCCCAGGAATTTCACCATCTCATTGCAGTTGGTTTCAAAGGCTTTGAATAAAATGTAGTCAATAGTACAATTGAAATAAATGGAAATCTAGTTGCCCAAAGTGAACTAAATCTCATGGATTAATCTATGTTTAAGTAGTGTATGCTTAAATCCATGGATTTAACTCTACTAAAGTAGCACTAATTCTGGAGTAAACTGAATCAGAGAATATTGAAACAGCTGTGGAATGAAATCTTCACAAGTGTAAAATAATAATATTGATTTTAAATAACAAGCATCCTTTTAAGACCTAGATTCCAGATGTCTGCAATTGCAAAGTTTCCCTTTGCAATTGCAGAATGGGCAGAGACTCCACTTGTCCACGTGACAACTCAGAATGTGGAGGATTGCAGTAGAAATCGACAAAAGTCCAAAGCATGGGATGGGGGTTTATAGTCTCTGTTTTCCTTATAAATGAAACAGAGTGAAATATTATGTTATGTAGACAATTCCCCCCCCCACTCTCCCCCATGGGTTGAGGTCCTAGAAATGGACAAGGAGTGGGATCAATGCAGCCATGAAAGCACCACTGCAGTAGGATATGATCATAATCCTAGTCCCATATATGAAACTGTGTTCAGAACTAATGAAAATTTGTGGTCCATCTTCAAAGGTGTAATGATCATCTGTTGCCTCTTCTCTATTTAAGCTCTTTGTTCAAGCAAGCATAGTTGCTGTTTACAGTTCTGCCTGGTGTATAGTCTGTTTATTTCTCCTGCAAGAAACACACCTTTAGAATTCTCTGCCAAGGAGCTCCTCTGGTGCCTCCGACCAACTACAAACCCACAGGATCTTACCTTGGCTGCTAAAGTGGACCATAACACTGTAACATGTCAAGGGCAAAGGGGGTAAAGCCTATTCCCTCCTACTCTATAGTGTAAGTTTGCTTCGCACCTCCACTACAATCCTCGAGCCCAGTATTTATAGTGACCCTCTTGTTATATGATGGGAATCACCATGGATACCAAAATTTGTGGATGCCAAAGGTCCATTATATTCTGTGGCATTGTAAAATGGTGTCCTTTAAGTAAATGACAAAATCAAGGTTTTCTTAGAGGGATTTTTTAAATATCTGCAAGCCACAGATGGCTGAATCTGTGGGTGCAGAATCTGTGGCTATGGAGGGCCGATTGTGTGTTTAAATTCAGCTTTGCAAAGGCTTTGAGAAAGCTCCAAAGAAGGAGGAAAATACTAAAGGAGTGTTATTTTAGTAAGGACAAGCAACACAAAATAGGCACCTTTCATAGGGCCCTCCCACACAGCCATATAACCCAGAATATCAAGGCAGAAAATCCCAGGTTATCTGAATCCACACTGCCATATATTCCAGTTCAAAGCAGATAATGTGGGGTTTTATTCAGCTGTGTGGAAGGGGCCTAAGTAAACAGGGTAGGAATAGACGAGATTTTCATTTCAGAATGTATCAAAATTTAAGATTTTAACAAAGTTTAGAACATTAATTTTTATTTGTTTATTATTTCGATTTATATACCACCCTTCTCGAAAAGACTCAGGGTGGTTCACAGCAATGAACAACAAAGCACAACATACTTGAAAACATAATAAAAACAGATTAAGACCAGAGTAGGGGTTACAGTTTAGAGATTGAATTGTGGGAGGAAGCAAAACTGACAACAACAATAATAATTTATTTATACCCTGCCACCATCTCACTGGAGGGACTCAGGGCGGCTCACACCACTTTCAAAGAACATAAGGAAAAGATTAATTCTCTCTCTGTTTTCCATTTATTAAGCAAGAATAGGTTCCTACATGCTTGTTCAATCAATCTTTGAAAAAGCAACTTGCTATGGAGTTAGTCACTTTGAAATTAATGGGCTTTCTTTTAGTTCAAATGCTTTAAAAAACATGCTATGGATAAATGAATTCGATTCTGGAATCATGTTTTACTTCATTCCTTTTACTACAAATACGAAGCACCAATTTCAGATTACATTAGGCCATGCATGCTATACTCCTAAAACCATACAGAGTAACATACACTGTTATTTTAAAAAAATAAAAAATCTAATATTTCTTTTTGAGCTTGCTTTTAAGAAGCAGAGCTGCTAAATCAAAAGAAATATGTTCTTTTCCATAAGACTATAAATTTGTTCTGTATAAAAAGGTAGTATTTCTAAGTCACTTTGAACCAAATTAAGACCTATGTGAAAAGCATTCTCTCTCTCTCTCTCTCTCTCTCTCTCTCTCTCTCTCTCTAGCTTTTTCTTTGTTCCTGCCACATATTATAAGTAGAACCTAGGAAACATTACCCTTCACGGTCATACATTATAAATATCAGACATTAGAAACAGAGAAAGAGACTAGTTACCTGGATTTCCATAATGAATTTTCTTTGAACATCCATTCTTTTAGCAAGGCATTATCAACCACAAAAGTTTAATAACTCATACAATCGCTATGGTTTTGTTACCAGCCATAATCACAATGTACTGACCAAGATGTCTGTAAAACAAGAGTTCACAAAAGCCCTGTTTGCATGTGGCTTAAGGTTATATAGCAACGCCTAACCCTGCCCATCCTTTGCATGTTTTCTTCTATCTAACTCTTTGCCACCTTCAATTTCAGAGGCATTGGCTGCTGATTCCTAATGGCTGGAATGGAAACATGAGAAAAACAATACCTTCACATCTTATTTCTGGGATTCCCAGAGACATCTGTTTGATTGGTTCCTGTGGGAAACAGGACATTGGACTAGATTCTTTCTCATAATTTAAAATGTTTCCTTTTTTGGACTATCACTCCAAAAGTCCCTTAGCTGGCATGGCCAGTGGGGGATTCTTCAATGTACAATTTGCTTTTCCAAATCTTGCCTTGTTCACTTTCCAAATTAAGAACAAGAAGCAATCCTGTGGCTCATAGCAACCCCAGGATTGTAATGAGTGGTTATGAATTATTTTCAAATATTGAATGCTGCTTCTTAACTGGCATAAACATGTCCATGCTGCTTTTTAACAGATACCTTGTACATCATTCCTGATATGGATGTAATTCAAAAACAACTGGAGCTGCCCATTTTTAAACTGTCTGTTAGTGTTAAGTATATTGATTGTATTGTTGTTTTATTTGCTGTTATGTTGTTTTTATGTGTCATTGGGCTTGGCCTCATGTAAGCTGCCCTGAATCCCCTTGTGGAGATGGTTGGCAGGGTATAAATATTATTATTATTTTGTTTAATATTCTATTGGATGGAACCATGGCAATAAATGTGACCTCCAACTGCAATTAATCATTGTTTGTAGTTAATTGCTGTTGAGTTGATTTTGACTTATGGAGATCCTATGAAAGAGAGGCCTTTGGCTCACACTGATATCAACACCATATCCAGATCTTGTAAATTCAGGGCTTTGACCTCCTTGAGTGAAGTTATCCATATGCAGTGTGGTCTTCCTTATTTCCTGCTGCCTTTTACCTTACCAAACACTACAGGCAGTTCCAAGTTACAAACAAGATACGCTTTGCGTCCAACCTATCTTCAAGACCACATCTCACTGGAACGGGTACTAAGATCTACCAGGAGGGCCTCCTCTTGGTCCCACTTCCATCTCAAGTTTCTTTTAGAATTCTTTGTTATGCTACTTTATTCAATGTATGTTTGCAACATGGTTTCTAGTGCTGCTTCCTTTTCATAACCCATCTTAGACATCTGGCATTTTTGGCTCTGTATAAGGTGAAATTTTTGGGGGGTAAAATTTAGAATCATTTTGCCTTCATGAGAGATAAATGCAATGGTCTGGTGGTTGCAGCATTCCCCAATGTCCCCTTTCTTGGGAATTGAATGTATATTGACTATTTGCAGATGTTGGGCCATTGTTTTGTTTTCCATATTTGTTGGCAGATTTCAATTATAACTTGAATGGATTCTGTCTTTGTAGCTTGAGGCTCCTTTATTAGATTACAATATTAATATGCCAGTGTTCCTGATTATTTATTTCTTTGAAGTGATTTGAGTGCAGCCTCTACTCACTCTCTAAAATTGTAGGTTCATTTTCAAATGGTTTCTCGTTCAATAAATCTGTTATCACCTCAACTCCTTAATATAGTCATTGTATTATTTCCATTATTTGGTTGTGGTTTTTTTTCCTGTTGGTTGTATAACACCCTTACTCCTACATAAGTTTATTAATGGAGTGTACATTTAGTCTGTGTTGGGGAATAGTGCAGAACTATTTGGGGACACTTTTGCTGTGAACACTTGTTTCAACTGCATCCTGAGATTTGTTGTTCGGTGAAGTTTCTTCCCCCTTTCTGCATGACAACACTGCTAGGCCTATTTAGAAGAGCATAGTCCCTCAACAAAGTCCCCCAACAACCTGCAAATCCCAGGATTCTGTGCCATGGACCCATGACAGATAAAATGGCATCACATTTGTATAACTATGTAGTGTGGATACACCCTATATTCTGAAGGAAAGAGAAAGATGTTGAAAGGGAGGAAGGTAAGAAAAGAATCACAAGATAAGACGAAATGGGGAAAGGCAGAAGCAGTTGTTGTGATTGGTTGGTTCTTCTTGTTGTTGAGTCTCTTCATAATCCTAAACTGTTACTAATCTTGTGTTCAAATTCAGTGCTAGTGCTGGCTACCTAGCTATGCATTTCTTCCTGTCATATTATGGGAGAGGGGAAAAGTGAAATCCCATGTTTCAGAGCGAAACAAAAAAGTACTTGCCATTATTTTAAAATTCTCATTAAGTGAAAGATCAAGCTCAGGAATATCTTTCTCGGCACAGCAGGTACAGGACATGCTATCCAGATTACTGAAAATACCTATTACAGTACTTTTTTTTTTTTTTTAAAAAGAGCCAACATCACCCTCGTTAGCCTCCAATTAAGGTTAGTTTTTGTCTATATGCCCTCTGCATTGCAGTTGATAGCTTAATGAGGCAACTAAACAACTACCACTTTCTGCCATTATGACAGAAGGTTCTCAGATTGCTGGTTGCTTAATTGCCAAATTAGTTGCCTTTTGCAGAGATGCAGCACTCCTGGAACATCTAATTAAAGCAAATCATGCCTGAACAAGAGTATAATGTCCTTAAATTTGAACTTCTAAAGAAAGAAAAACTTCAGTGAAATGACAAGGTAAACAACTGTCATACTCACAACAACTTCCAGGTGAGTTCCTTTTGCCACAAAGACAGTTGGTGGCTCAGAGATTTACAGCACCACTGTTTTTTAGGAACTTCAGTCTATTTCACCATATAATGATAAGAGTTGGAAGAGACCACATGGGTCATCCAGTTCAATCCCTGTCATGCAACCAAAGCACCCTAACAGATGGCCATCCAGCCTCTGTTTAAAAGCCTCCAAAGAAGGAGTCACCACCACACTCTGAGACAGCGAGTTACTGTTGAATAACTTTTATAATCAGGAATTTCTACCTAATTTTCAAGTGAAATATCATTCCTGTAATTTGAACTCGGCCCTCTGGGTGTTTTGGACTACAACTGGCTGTTAGGAATTGTGGGAGTTGTAGTCCAAAACACCCAGAGGGCCGAAGTTTGCCCAGGCCTGGCCTATAGTCATGAAGACTTTAGGTACATTTAGTCAAACTTGCATTAGGAAATTTTGGATGGTATGTTTAAGGAAATTCGACTGCCATTGCCAAAGTGATGATGACAACAGATGTTTTATATTTAGTAATATTTCAATGGTAATTATTTCAATGGGTCAGGGAAAAGTGTGCTCAAGGTGCATAAATGTGTGCCAGTGTTCAGATGTAAAAACTAATGATGTTATAGGTACCAATTTCTTTAGCAATGGTAAACAAACAGCATAGTCAACAAACAACAAACAGACTCCTCCGTGAAGACTATTGGGGTCATGAGTTGGTGAAAACCAATTCTGCCCACCCCATCAACACTCGTGATAATTTGACAGAGCGCACTTGAGGTGTGGGAGGTTCGTAGGTCATGTGAGAACGGAGGACTCTCACACGCTCCCCTTCTCCAATTTCCAGATTGAGACCTGCATCAGGACCTCCTTCCGCTGCTCCCCCTGCGTTTCTCCCACGTCCCTGTGGTGCCGGATGTTGTTGGTCTTGAGTCGCCTCAGCCCGGCTCTTCTTGGGAGGCTTTACGAAGGAAACCACACATTTCTGTTTCACGGCCGCTGTTTTCCCACCTGCAGCTGGAGCTCCTTCCGCTTCCCCACCTGCAGCCGGAGCTCCTTCCGCTTCCCCACCTGCAGCCGGAGCTCCTTCTATGGCCTCTGTTGTTGCTCAGAAATACTAGAGACACAAGGCTCCAGGACATCTGGGGTGCAGCTGCTGGAACATGGAGCTGCTGGAACATGGAGCCGCAGTCCCGGCAAGTGGGGTGCCAGGCGGGGTGCCAGGTGTACCACTGGACGATGTCAGAGTCATTGTTGGAAGACTGTCCTGTTCAATGGAACCCTCCAGGCTTTGGGATCCTACGTCGACAACGGATGCATCGCTCTCCTCGTTGCCCTGAGTACCACTCTGAGTCCCAGAAGCGCCTTGACACTGCTCTGGTGGGTTTGCGTTGGGAAGTGCTACCTCTGCAGTTTCGTCAAGTGGGGTGCCAGGCGGGGTGCTAGGTGTATCACTGGACAATGTCAGAGTCATTGTTGGAATCATGTCCTGTTCAATGGAACCCTCCAGGCTTTGGTATCCTGCGCCGACAACGGATGCATCGCTCTCCTCGTTGCCCTGACTGCCACTCTGAGTCCCAGAAGCGCCTTGACACTGCTCTGGTGGGTTTGTGTTGGGAAGTGCTACCTCTGCAGTTTCGTCAAGTGGGGTGCCAGGCGGGGTGCCAGGTGTATCACTGGACGATGTCAGAGTCGTTGTTGGAATCATGTCCTGTTCAATGGAACCCTCCAGGCTTTGGGATCCTGCACCGACAACGGATGCAGCGCTCTCCTCGATGCCCTGACAAAACCCATTCTGCCCACCCCATCAACGCTCATGATAACTTGACAGAGCTCACTTGAGCACAGAGTTCAGGTGTGGGAGGTTCGTAGGTCACGTGAGAACGGAGGACTCTCGCAAGCTCCCCTTCTCCAATTTCCAGATTGAGACCTGCATCAGGACCTCCTTCCGCTGCTCCCCCTGCGTTCCCCTCATGTCCCTGTGGTGCCGGATGTTGTTGGTCTTGAGTCGCCTCAGCCCGGCTCTTCTTGGGAGGCTTTACAAAGGAAAGCACACATTTCTGTTTCACGGCCGCCGCTTTCCCACCTGCAGCCGGAGCTCCTTCCGCTTCCCCACCTGCAGCCGGAGCTCCTTCCGCTTCCCCACCTGCAGCCGGAGCTCCTTCCATCGCCTCTGTTGTCTCAGCCTGCTCAAAATTACTATAGACACAAGGCTCCAGGACATCTGGGGTGCAGCTCTTCGAACATGGAGCCTCTTCCTCCGCAGTCACGGCAAGTGGGGTGCCAGGCGGGATGCCAGGTGTATCACTGGACGATGTCAGAGTCATTGTTGGAAGACTGTCCTGTTCAATGGAACCCTCCAGGCTTTGGGATAATATGCCGACAACAGATGCATCGCTCTCCTCGTTGCCCTGAGTACCACTCTGAGTCCCAGAAGCGCCTTGACACTGCTCTGGTGGGTTTGCAATGGGAAGTGCTACCTCCGCAGTCCCGGCAAGTGGGGTGCCAGGCGGGGTGCTAGGTGTATCACTGGACAATGTCAGAGTCATTGTTGGAATCATGTCCTGTTCAATGGAACCCTCCAGGCTTTGGGATCCTGCACCGACAACGGATGCAGCGCTCTCCTCGTTGCCCTGACAAAACCCATTCTGCCCACCCCATCAACGCTCGTGATAACTTGACAGAGCTCACTTGAGCACAGAGTTCAGGTGTGGGAGGTTCGTAGGTCACGTGAGAACGGAGGACTCTCACATGCTCCCCTTCCCCAATTTCCAGATTGAGACCTGCATCAGGACCTCCTTCCGCTGCTCCCCCTGCGTTCCCCTCACGTCCCTGTGGTGCCGGATGTTGTTGGTCTTGAGTCGCCTCAGCCCGGCTCTTCTTGGGAGGCTTTACGAAGGAAACCACACGTTTCTGTTTCACGGCCGCCGCTTTCCCACCTGCAGCCGGAGCTCCTTCCGCTTCCCCACCTGCAGCCGGAGCTCCTTCCGCTTCCCCACCTGCAGCCGGAGCTCCTTCCATGGCCTCTGTTGTCTCAGCCTGCTCAGAATTACTATAGACACAAGGCTCCAGGACATCTGGGGTGCAGCTGCTGGAACATGGAGCCTCTTCCTCCGCAGTCCCGGCAAGTGGGGTGCCAGGCGGGGTGCCAGGTGTATCACTGGACGATGTCAGAGTCATTGTTGGAAGACTGTCCTGTTCAATGGAACCCTCCAGGCTTTGGGATCCTGCGCCGACCACGGATGCATCGCTCTCCTCGTTGCCCTGAGTACCACTCTGAGTCCCAGAAGCGCCTTGACACTGCTCTGGTGGGTTTGCGTAGGGAAGTGCTACCTCCGCAGTCCCGGCAAGTGGGGTGCCAGGCGAGGTGCCAGGTGTATCACTGGACGATGTCAGAGTCGTTGTTGGAATCATATCCTGTTCAATGGAACCCTCCAGGCTTTGGGATCCTGCACTGACAACGGATGCAGCGCTCGCCTCGTTGCCCTGACAAAATCCATTCTGCCCACCCCATCAACGCTCGTGATAACTTGACAGAGCGCACTTGAGCACAGAGTTCAGGTGTGGGAGGTTCGTAGGTCACGTGAGAACGGAGGACTCTCCCACGCTCCCCTTCTCCAATTTCCAGATGGAGACCTGCATCAGGACCTCCTTCCACTGCTCCCCCTGCGTTCCCCTCACGTCCCTGTGGTGCCGGATGTTGTTGGTCTTGAGTCGCCTCAGCCTGGCTCTTCTTAGGAGGCTTTACGAAGGAAACCACACGTTTCTGTTTCACGGCCGCCGCTTTCCCACCTGCAGCCGGAGCTCCTTCCGCTTCCCCACCCTTAGCCGGAGCTCCTTCCGCTTCCCCACCTGCAGCCGGAGCTCCTTCCATGGACTCTGTTGTCTCAGCCTGCTCAAAATTACTATAGACACAAGGCTCCAGGACATCTGGGGTGCAGCTGCTGGAACATGGAGCCTCTTCCTCCGCAGTCCCGGCAAGTGGGGTGCCAGGCGGGGTGCGAGGTGTATCACTGGACGATGTCAGAGTCATTTTTGGAATCATGTCCTGTTCAATGGAACCCTCCAGGCTTTGCGATCCTGCGCCAAACACGGATGCATCGCTCTCCTCGTTGCCCTGACTGCCACTCTGAGTCCCAGAAGCGCTTTGACACTGCTCTGGTGGGTTTGTGTTGGGAAGTGCTACCTCTGCAGTCCCGGCAAGTGGGGTGCCAGGCGGGGTTCCAGGTGTATCACTGGACGATGTCAGAGTCGTTGTTAGGTCACGTGAGAACGGAGGACTCTCACATGCTCCCCTTCTCCAATTTCCAGATTGAGACCTGCATCAGGACCTCCTTCCGCTGCTCCCCCTGCGTTCCCCTCACGTCCCTGTGGTGCCGGATGTTGTTGGTCTTGAGTCGCCTCAGCCCGGCTCTTCTTGGGACGCTTTACGAAGGAAACCACACATTTCTGTTTCACGGCCGCCGCTTTCCCACCTGCAGCCGGAGCTCCTTCCGCTTCCCCACCTGCAGCCGGAGCTCCTTACGCTTCCCCACCTGCAGCCGGAGCTCCTTCCATGGACTCTGTTGTCTCAGCCTGCTCAAAATTACTATAGACACAAGGCTCCAGGACATCTGGGGTGCAGCTCCTGGAACATGGAGCCTCTTCCTCCGCAGTCACGGCAAGTGGGGTGCCAGGCGGGATGCCAGGTGTATCACTGGACGATGTCAGAGTCATTGTTGGAAGACTGTCCTGTTCAATGGAACCCTCCAGGCTTTGGGATCCTATGCCGACAACAGATGCATCGCTCTCCTCGTTGCCCTGAGTACCACTCTGAGTCCCAGAAGCGCCTTGACACTGCTCTGGTGGGTTTGCAATGGGAAGTGCTACCTCTGCAGTCCCGGCAAGTGGGGTGCCAGGCGGGGTGCTAGGTGTATCACTGGACAATGTCAGAGTCATTGTTGGAATCATGTCCTGTTCAATGGAACCCTCCAGGCTTTGGTATCCTGCGCCGACAACGGATGCATCGCTCTCCTCGTTGCCCTGACTGCCACTCTGAGTCCCAGAAGCACCTTGACACTGCTCTGGTGGGTTTGTGTTGGGAAGTGCTACCTCCGCAGTCCCGGCAAGTGGGGTGCCAGGCGGGGTGCCAGGTGTTTCACTGGACGATGTCAGAGTCGTTGTTGGAATCATGTCCTGTTCAATGGAACCCTCCAGGCTTTGCGACCCGGCACTGACAACGGATGCAGCGCTCTCCTCGTTGCCCTGACAAAACCCATTCTGCCCACCCCATCAACGCTCGTGATAACTTGACAGAGCTCACTTGAGCGCAGAGTTCAGGTGTGGGAGGTTCGTAGGTCACGTGAGAACGGAGGACTCTCACACGCTCCCCTTTTCCAATTTCCAGATGGAGACCTGCATCAGGACCTCCTTCCGCTGCTCCCCCTGCGTTCCCCTCACGTCCCTGTGGTGCCGGATGTTGTTGGTCTTGAGTCGCCTCAGCCCGGCTCTTCTTGGGAGGCTTTACGAAGGAAACCACACCTTTCTGTTTCACGGCCGCTTTCCCACCTGCAGCCGGAGCTCCTTCCGCTTCCCCACCTGCAGCCGGGCTCCCCACCTGCAGCCGGAACTCCTTCCCGCTTCCCCACCTGCTCCTTCCATGGACTCTGTTGTCTCAGCCTGCTCAGAATTACTATAGACACAAGGCTCCAGGACATCTGGGGTGCAGCTCCTGGAACATGGAGCCTCTTCCTCCGCAGTCACGGCAAGTGGGGTGCCAGGCGGGATGCCAGGTGTATCACTGGACGATGTCAGAGTCATTGTTGGAAGACTGTCCTGTTCAATGGAACCCTCCAGGCTTTGGGATCCAGATGCGCTCTCCTCGTTGCCCTGAGTACCACTCTGAGGATGCACTGCTCTGGTGGGTTTGCCCTGACTGCCACTCTGCAGTCCCCAAGTGGGGTGCCAGGCGGGGCCTAGGTGTATCACACAATGTCTCTGGAATCATGGTTTTCCAGGCTTTGGGATCCTGACAACGGATGCAGTGCCCTGACTGCCACTCTGAGTCCCAGTGACACTGCTCTGGTGGGAAGTGCCAGGCGGGGTTCCAGGCGGGTGCCAGGTGTATCACTGGACGATGTCAGAGTCGTTGTTGGAATCATGTCCTGTTCAATGGAACCCTCCAGGCTTTGGGATCCTGCACCGACAACGGATGCAGCGCTCTCCTCGTTGCCCTGACAAAATCCATTCTGCCCACCCCATCAACGCTCGTGATAACTTGACAGAGCGCACTTGAGCACAGAGTTCAGGTGTGGGAGGTCGTGAGGTCACGTGAGAACGGAGGACTCTCACATGCTCCCCTTCTCCAATTTCCAGATTGAGACCTGCATCAGGACCTCCTTCCGCTGCTCCCCCTGCATTCCCCTCACGTCCCTGTGGTGCCGGATGTTGTTGGTCTTGAGTCGCCTCAGCTCGGCTCTTCTTGGGAGGCTTTACGAAGGAAACCACACGTTTCTGTTTCACGCCCGCCGCTTTCCCACCTGCAGCCGGAGCTCCTTCCGCTTCCCCACCTGCAGCTGGAGCTCCTTCCATGGCCTCTGTTGTCTCAGCCTGCTCAGAATTACTATAGACACAAGGCTCCAGGACATCTGGGGTGCAGCTGCTGGAACATGGAGCCTCTTCCTCCGCAGTCCCGGCAAGTGGGGTGCCAGGCGGGGTGCCAGGTGTATCACTGGACGATGTCAGAGTCATTGTTGGAAGACTGTCCTGTTCAATGGAACCCTCCAGGCTTTGGTATCCTGCGCCGACAACGGATGCATCGCTCTCCTCGTTGCCCTGAGTACCACTCTGAGTCCCAGAAGTGCCTTGACACTGCTCTGGTGGGTTTGCGTTGGGAAGTGCTACCTCTGCAGTCCCGGCAAGTGGGGTGCCAGGCGGGGTGCCATGTGTAACACCTGGACGATGTCAGAGTCGTTGTTGGAATCATGTCCTGTTCAATGAAATCCTCCAGGCTTTGGGATCCTGCACCAATAACGGATGCAGTGCTCTCCTCGTTGCCCTGACTGCCACTCTGAGTCCCAGAAGCGCCTTAACACTGCTCTGGTGGGTTTGCGTTGGGAAGTGCTACCTCTGCAGTCCCGGCAAGTGGGGTGCCAGGCGGGGTTACAGGCGGGGTGCCAGGTGTATCACTGGACTATGTCAGAGTCATTGTTGTAATCATTTCCTGTTCAATTGAACCCTCCAGGCTTTGGGATCCTGCGCCGACCACGGATGCAGCGCTCTCCTCGTTGCCCTGACTGCCACTCTGAGTCCCAGAAGCGCCTTGACACTGCTCTGGTGTGTTTGCGTTGGGAAGTGCTACCCCTGCAGTCCCGGCAAGTGGGGTGCCTGGCGGGGTGCCAGGTGTAACACCTGGGCGATGTCAGAGTCGTTGTTGGAATCATGTCCTGTTCAATGAAACCCTCCAGGCTTTGGGATCCTGCACCGACAACGGATGCAGTGCTCTCCTCGTTGCCCTGACTGCCACTCTGAGTCCCAGAAGCGCCTTGACGCTGCTCTGGTGGGTTTGCGTTGGGAAGTGCTACCTCCACAGTCCCGGCAAGTGGGGTTCCCGGCGGGATGCCAGGGTTATCACTGGACAATGTCAGGGTCATTGTTGGAATCATGGATATAGGTGAACTACAACTCCAAAATTCAAGGTCAATGCCCACCAAACTCTTATAGCATTTTCTCTTGGTTATGGGAGTTCTGTGTGGGAAGTTTGTGTCTTTCTGCCATTCCTGCCAGGATATCTATGTTGAGTTCATCGAAACAGGCCCAGGTTTCACACTGAATGTATAAATACATTTTAAAACATATTAACGATATGTATTACTGTGTTAGATTGTCATTTTGTGTCATTTTGGTTGGTGGCATGCCCGAGGATTTTGCAAATGTAAAAAGTTTGCCGCGGCTCAAAAAAGGTTGGGAAACACTGCTCTAGTCTATAGGACAGCAGAAAACAAGTCTGCTACCTCTTCCTTATGACACCCTTTCAAATGTTTAGACATGATGGTCATGTCTTCTCTCAACCTTCTCTTCTGCAGGCTAAATATACCCAACAATTAAACCTCTCCTCATAAGGCATGGTCTCCAGACCTTTTAGTCACCCTCCTCTAGACATATTCCAGCTTGTCAATATTTCTCTTGAATTGGACAAAGTGTGATTCTAGGTGATGTCTGAGCAAAGCTGAATAGAGGGCACCATTACATCCTTTGATGTAGACAATATATTCCTTTTGATACAGGCCAAAATCTCATTGGTTCTTTTTTTTTGATGCTGCTGCTGCATCACACTGTTAGCTCATGTTCAACTATGTGTGTCACCCATCCTGTATCTTTGTAATTTATTCTTTTCTGCCTAGATGTAGTATCTTACATTTTTCCTTGTTCAAATTCATTATCTTAAGTTTTGCCCACCAGTGCAAGAGGCAGCTCAGCAAACATGGATTAGTTAACCTTCTAAATGGGTAGCCAAGCCCTTCATTGTCTGGAATTACCACCTTTGTTTTTGGGGGTCTTAAACCCTTTG
This sequence comes from Anolis apletophallus, assembly GCA_030556195.1. Classification (NCBI taxonomy): domain Eukaryota; kingdom Metazoa; phylum Chordata; class Lepidosauria; order Squamata; family Anolidae; genus Anolis; species Anolis apletophallus. The sequence continues at coordinate 109,424,465 of JARBWK010000004.1, forward strand.
TCTCATATGGAACTGGACACTTGGTTTAATCAAAAACTTATCAGCATATCCACATCACCATTTCCTCCAGGGTCATGCTGTCCTAGGGGGTGTCCCTGCAACAGATTAGTCCTTCAAACTGACCAACAATCAGATGTCTTCCTGTCACAAGAATCTACTCCTGCAGGCTGTGATGTCAGGGGATCAATTCCGGCATGGGATCCTAGCCTGTATCTCTTTTCAGCCAATCAGGGGAGGGAGCAAAAAGTCTGAATAACTGTCAGAACTGTTTAAAATGTCACATATTATTCTATGAAATTGTGTTTGCATCTTACTTGTACTTGCATTCAATTTGACCAAATCATAATAAACCTCTGTAGCTTTGCCTTCAACTCAGAATGCCTGTACTCTAACCTGGATGATCTCATTTAGCAAAGGCTCACCAAGCATGGACCTCTCTATCCACAGTCCTAGCTGAAATTACTACATGCAGGCCCGTAGTCAGGATTTTGATTGGGGGCAGTCTGAGTGAGAGACTCTAGATGGAATTTTTATTTGATTTGATTGTTGATAATTGCGTAACTGTTGATGTTTTTAACTTTGTTGGTATTTGTGATTTTACATTGTGTATTGTTGCCGGCATCTAATTGCTGTCTTGTAAGCCGCTCTGAGTCCCCCCTCCCCCAAGGGGGGGGGGGTAGAAATACTGTAAATAAATAAATAAATAGAAAACCTTTTGTATTGTTATCCCAATACCCCCATGCATATGGGATATATTGAGCATGGCGATCAGATCATGATATGAATACACATAACAGTTTAAATAATTAATGTTATTTATTTACTTTCAATAACAAAATGTTTAGAATACTTTTTGACTTATTTTTTACTTTACAGCAACAGTCTTCTTTTCTTCTCCCCGGCCGTTTTGTCAATTACTTTTTCTGGTTTGATAGTGATGTCCCGATGGATGGAAATCATTGCTAGTCCACTAAGTCTCTGGTCTGTCATTAAACTTCTAGATACACTTTTCACTCGCTTCATAGTTGAAAATGATCTTTCCACACTGCATTTTATTACTGGTAGAGTAGCTAACACAGTCAAAAGGAAATTTATTGACCCATTGTAGGTTTTGCCGCACAGTTCCAACACTTTAAATATCTCAGTATCTTTCTTAATTGATGGTGTAATATTACACCACATTATGTACTCAGCATTGACGAAAGCAAGTGCTGCATCATTTTCAAAGTATTCTGACAGGTGTTCCATATGGTGAACTTTGTCTAGACCTGAAAACTCAGGGAGAAGAAGCTGGAAACTGGTTAAAATGTCTTCATTTGACATGAACCTTTCAGTAATGTTCTGTATGAGTGAATCAACACATGGTATGAACACCGCAAGTCTGAAGTAATCTTCTACAGAATTAGTCCCTGGATTCGCCGATGCACCTGTTTTGAACTTTGCCTTGGAATAGTTGCTTTGAAATATGTTTTCAGATGTTATTCTTGCTAAGTCAAAATGATCCTTTGCATCTGCTCTCAAAATTTCTAAAGACTTTAACAGTGACTTAGCGTGGTTTATGGCAGATGCCGTATCAAGACTTTTTTCCTGAAGAAAAATTGATAGGGGCAAAGTAAGGCTGAAGAGTTATTCACAAACAGGCTAACAATGAAATCACTTTTTTCAATTGCAGTCAATAATAATAATAATAACAATAATAAAAACAAGGCATTGAACCAAACCAATGCTGGATCTGGACCAAACTTGGCACATAGAGCCAACAGTGCATTCAGGCAGGGATTGGGGAATGGCTGCCCTTTTCAAATGGTAGTTGTTGTTTACCTGGATCTAGAAAGCACTGAAGGCAGCCAACATCATATCTGGATCAAACATGGCCACCTGTGCATACAGGACAGGCGGGGATTGGGGGTGATTGACCTTGGATCTGGGAGTTGCTGTGTGGCCTTATCCAGAGGGCATTGAATCAAGCCAACGCTGGATCAGGACTAAACTTGGCACATAGTGCCAATGTACCCAACTCTGCATAGAGGCAGGGATTGGGGAATGATTGCCCTGTTTCAAATGGGAGTTGTTGTTTACCTGGATCCAGAGAGTCCCAGAAGGCAGCCAATGGGCTTGACGCACTCCACTCCCAGCCATAAGTGTGGCGAGACTTCAATGCATAGGTGCAAAGACCTGTCTGGTGCATGGGCGGAATGGTCTGTGATCTGTGATACGGCAGCATCCTCTTTGGCATCTGGGCTGTCGGTGCATTCTGCTTCCTCTCCCGGCATCAAAGGCTGAAACCAGGGCACTGAAAAGGAAAGAGAGTGCACTGAGGGCCCAGGCACGGACAAGGACACCACCATGCCACGTACAGCAAGGCCTTCTCGCGGACCAACCTTAGAATTTCGGGGGGGGGGAGCCCCTCAACACCCCCCCCCCCCCGCCGCCTACATGCCTGACTACATGTTAAGGTTATTTTGAATTCTGATCCTGTCTTCTGGAGTATTAGCTATCCCTCTCAATTTGGTGTCATCTGTAAACTTGATAAGCATGCCCTCTAACCTTCATGCAAGTTACTGATAAAGATGTTGATCAACCTGGCCCTGGACTAAACCCTGTGGCACCCCACTAGTCCCTTCTTTTCAGGATGAAGAGGAACCATTGGTGAGCACCCTTTGGCTTTGGTCACTTAAGAAATTACAAATCCACCTAACAGTAGTATTGTCTAGTTTTACTAGTTTATTTGCAAGAAGATTGTGGGGGACTTCATCAAAGGCCTTACTGAAATCAAGATATGCTACAACCACAGCATTCCTAATCTCAAACTATATGGAATCCCAATGAAATAGGTAGATTTTTCCCTAGATCAGCAGTGGCGGTTTAAAACTTTCCTTTACTGGTATAGATTGGCACTCACCCAGTGGTGCAGTTAGCCTCAGGAGTGAAACAAAGTTCATTTGGATTGTAACTGGAGAGAATGGCAGTTGAAGAGTTAAATATAATTCCTCCATACCACAGGCTGGAGGAAAAATCTCTGTCCTATTAAGGTCTAGTCCAGTGGTCCCAAACTTTTTTGGCCTACTGCCCCCTTTCCAGAAAAAATTTACTCAGCGCCCCCTAAATTATTTTTTAAAATGTTAATAGCAATTAAACAGAAAGATATATGTATTAATGCAGTGGTTCTCAACCTTTCTAATGTCGTGATCCCTAAATAAGTTTCATGTTGTGGTGACCCCCAACCATATACTAATTGCTGCTCCATAAATAATTTTGCTACTCTTATGAATTCTAATGCAAATATCTAATATGCAGGATGTATTTTCATTGTTACAAATTGAACATAATTAAAGCATAGTGATTAATCACAAAAACAATATGTTTGGGGGAGTATGGACAACGGATGATGGGATTTGCAGTACCTTCGACCAATTCAGCTCTGACTTCCACAGCTGAGACCCCATGAATGACAGACCTGGACCAAACTTGGCACACAGAATCCCCATGACGAACAGAAAATATGGGAGAAGGTTGGGAGGAATTGACAGTCATTTATGGGAGATGTAGTTCACCTACATTTGGAGAGCACTCTGAACCCAAACCACCTTCGATCTGGACCAAATTTGGCACAAATACTCAATATACCCAAATTTGAATACTGGTGGGGTTGGGGGAATTGATTTTTTCTTTTGGGAGTTGTAGCTGCTGAGATTTATAGTTCACCTACAATCAAAGAGCTTTTTGAACTCCACCAACAATGGAATTGAGCCAAACTTGGCACACAAACTCCCATGACCAACAGAAAATACTGGAGGGCTTTGGAAGGGGCCTGAGGCGGTTAGGAATGGTGGGAGTTGAAGTCTAAACCACCTGGAAGGCCCAAATTTGCCAGAGAAGCAAGGAGGGGCAGAACCGCTCGCGCTTCCCTCGGAGGCAGGGGGCGGGCCCTGCGGGGTGTCTGTTGCCTGGCACATGCCACCGCCCCCCTTACAGGGGCTCATGCCCCCCCCCAAAATTCTCCTGAGCCTCCCAGCACCCCCTTGGATTGTCCCACCGCCCATCAGGGGGCGGTACCATCCACTTTGGGAACCACTGGTGTAGTCCATGCTTCCTGAGAAACAGATCTTATTGATTTCAATAGAAATAGCTTCAAAGTAAGATGTGAATAGAACATTATAATAATTGCTTGCCTTTTCCTAATAATGTAAGTTAATTGTAATCTACCATAATGACATATATAATTGCAGTTAGTTAATGCTATCTAAAATATATGGTTACTAACTTGTCATTTGCATCTTGATCATGGGATAGGTTTATTTTCATAGACAGTGTGAGTGGTCTTATTTATTCATTCTTATATGCTCATCTGCCATTGAAATCCCAGCTATAAAAGCCAGCTGGAAATGTATGTAATTCCCCACTTCAGAACCTTTTGGTTAATTCTCATTGTTCTGAGTCTGAGTCCCTATGGATCTTGTAGCTTGATTGTGTGAAAGTTGTTTGATCCCATGTTTCATAAGCCCGTAGCCCCACATAATTTGAAAGAATTTAATTTTAAGTATCACCATAGTTTTCCAAGCCGTCTTTCTAACCTTGATTTCAACTGTACATCTACAGGAACTTTCTTTTCATACTACAAAGAGTAAGTAAAGGAACAGCTTGGTGTGGCAAAGCAACAGAAGTTTTATGGAAAGGGTCCCAGGTTCAGTTGCCAGCATCCTTGAGCAGGATTAGGAAAGATACCAGGAAAGACTTCAGAGCAAATCTGTAGACAATCTGTAAGTATTTAGAAAGGATTGCCACACTCACAAAAAGCCAACATGGGTTTTTCAACAAGTTATGCTAGACTAACCTTATTTCTTTTCTTTTTTGATAGACTTATAAGCTTGGTAGATAAAGAGAATGATGTAGATATAGCATACAGTATATCAAACAAACTAGTAAAATGTGGGCTAAACACAACGCTACTTTAAGGTGGTTTGGAATTGGTTGACTGGTGGAACCCAAAGGGTGCTTGCCAATGGCTCCTCCTCATTCTGGAGAGAAGTGACCAATGGGGTGCAAAAAGGTTCAGTTCAGGGTCCGGTGCTGTTCAGCATCTTTATTAATGTCTTGGATGAAGGTTTAGCGGGCATGCTTCTCTAGTTTGCAAATGACACCAAATTGAGAGGAATAGCTAATACTGCAGGAAACAGGTTCAGAATTCAAAAGGATCTTAGTAGATTAGCAAACTGGGCCAAAACTAACAGAATGGATTTTAACAGGGAGAAATATATAGCACTACACTTTGGCAGTAAAAATGAAATGTACAGATATAGGAAGGCTGACACCTTGCTTGAAAACAGTGAAAGGGATCTAGGAGTCTTGGTAGACCACAAGCTGAACATGAGTCAAAAAGCCAATGCGATTCAAGGCATTTCTATGAGTATAGTGTCTAGTTCGAGGGAAGGAATAGTGCAACTTTACTCCGCTTTGTGCCAAGTTTTGGGCACCACAATTTAGGGAGGATATTGACAAGCTGGAATTCATCTAGAGAAGAGTGACCAAAATGGCCAAAGGTCTGGAAGGCAAGCCTTATGAGGATTGGCTTAGAGAGGTAGATAATGATTAGCTTGGATAAAAGAAGGCTGAGAGAGACATGATAGCCATGTTTAAAATATTTGAAAGGATGTCACATGGAGGAGGGGAACAGGCTTGTTTTCTGCTGCTCTGGAGACTAAAGCATCAAGCAATGGATTCAAATGGCAGGAAAGGAGATTCCACCGAAACATTAGGAGGTAAATAGATTCCAACTAAACATTAGGAAGTGCTTTCTGTTAGAAATAGCTGTTTAGTAGTGGAAAATGCCACCCTGGTCTCCTTCTCTGGAGTTTTTGAAACAGCCTGGATGTCCATCTATCAGGTGGGCTTTGATTGTGTGTTCCTGCATTGGCAGAATGGGGTTGGATTCAATTGCCTTTGTGGTTTCTCCCAACTCTATGATTTTAGATCTCCATCTGAAATCATGAGGCGCTGCAACCATAGAACCAGTACAGTTTGGAAAACTTGCATTTTTAGAGTAAAGTCCCAGAATCCCTCAGTTGGCAAGACAATTGAGTTACTATACTGAGCCAGACCAAAGAATGGTCTGATTCAGTGTAAGGACAGTGTGGCTGGAACTACACTGTCATATAATATAGTTCAATGCAGTCAATCTCAATTCTGAAACTATATGACAATGTAGATCCAGCCTCACTGTTTCCAATTAAAGTAAAATAGTGTGACAAAGGCAAGATTTTTTTGAGTCACAAAAGTTTGTAATCATGCATAGTGGTGCTATACTCCCAAGCATTTCCTACTCTGAATGAAGGTTGGGGAAACTGTGGCCCTCTCTGTGTTACTGTGACATTATAGAATATTAAAATAGATTGCAGGACCTCCATTTATTGTTTAACATTTTAAAAATACACATTTTTAAGAACCTGAAAAGGAACCTCTGGCCACTTGGAGTTTTTGTTTTTCAGCACAACTCCTGTATTTGTGAGAGAATGCCTTCTCAAAACCTTGAAACTGTGAATAAAAGGGAACCCTATATTTTGACTATTCTTGGATTAGAAGTATACCATAAAATTGTAGTGAAACAACTGCATTAAAAAAGAAAAATTAGCCACTAGATAAATTACAAGCTACATAAAAACCTCCTGAGATGATGGCAAGCAGATTTCCCCCTTCATTCAAACAGCACCTGCTGCAAATAATTCATTCTATATCGCATATCTCTATAAAAATGTATTTTTTTCTTCTCACTGCTATCTAACCATATCTAATATCTGTACAAAATTACAGTGGGGAGTATTTTCAGAAGGAAAATGTGAGCCTCCAGAGAGATTTCAGCTGCCGGCTTTAAAAAGGAAGCACTGCAACACACAAGTTGATGCTAAATCTGTTAAGTCAGCCTGACATGCTAGACATATCTTGTACCATACTGTTTCCTTACATTAATGTGGATCCATAAATATAATACAGCTAGAAGCCACTCCCATAATTTTCCTGAGATAGATAGATAGCTATCTGCATATATGCACACACATTAGCAAATTTATTCTGCTCACAAGCCAATCAGGCCTTTGATGCTTTGCATTTTCCTGCAGTAAGGGAATGTGTTTTCTCTTGCCTTTTCTTCACGAACGATGTGCCGCCCCAAGGGGGCTTGAATATTTGTTTTGTGGGTACTTTCCATGTGGCTGTTTTTTGATGTTAGTTTCCCCCCTTCGCCATGTTGTTTTAAGTCATGTGACCTTTAGGCTTGTCATGTGGCCCCAGGGTCTCTGGGTGATCCACCCTCGGGTCCGCCCCTTTGGAGAGGTTATATAAAGGGGCCCTCGGCTTGCCTCGCTCTCTTCCAGCACCATCAGGACACAGAGCAAGTCTTAGAGCAGACGGCTCCAAAAGGGAACCGTTTTTACTGCTAGGTTAATCTACGTTTCCAACCAGGATTCCCAGTAACAGGAAGACCCGTCTTCAACAAGGACTGAGATTCTGGGGAGTGCTAAAGGACCCAGTTTGCCTGCACTCCAGGAGACAACAGGACACCTTTGGACTTTGACGAGAGGTACCGCCTTTGATGTTACTTGACGCATCGGGGCTGAAATCCCTTTTTGGACATTGCGACTAACCAAGCTTAAGCCATCAGTTTTATGCTGATTGTTCCAATAAATTTCCTTTTGGCCCTCAGTTTGCGTCAACCATCCTTTTTGTTGAGGTCCACTGTGGCTTGTAGGTGGAAAGCCTAGCCATCCCATTTTCCCAGATTTGTGCTTTCCCTTTTAACCCTGGGAAGACGGAAAAGTAAAAACGGGCCTTGCGTTCAGCGCATTTGGCAGCCGGTTTTCCTCAGGTTTTCCTGCTGAAGAGTTTTGGCGCCAAAGAAAGCCAGGTTTCTTACCGCTGAAGAGTTTTGGAGCCAAAAGTTAGTCAGGTTTTCCTGCTGAAGAGTTTTGGCGCCGAAAGTTAGTCAGGTTTCCCTGCTGAAGAGTTTTGGAGCCAAAAGAAAGTCAGGTTTTCCTGCTGAAGAGTTTTGGCGCCAAAGAGCCAGTCAGGTTTCTCCTGTTGATCAGTTTGGCGCCAAAAAGAGGGCGGTCGCCATCTTGGCTGTAGTTTTGGCCCGCCGCCATCTTGTTTTGTAGTTTTTGTGGGTTGTTTAGGGCGGAACCTTCGACTGCCATCCTTCAGTTCTTGTTTCCACCCGGAGCCTATTTCCTGCCGGACCAGCTTCCGGGGGAGGCCTTTTCGGCCGGACAGGAAGTGACTCAGCCGCCATTTTGTTTTGTAGTTTTTTGGAAATTTTCCGTTTTTTCCATCGCATTGCTCTGGGAGGGCTTCGGAGAGCTTCGGAAGCGGCCGGGGTGGCCCGAAAAGCTCCAGAGCGGCAGAGGCGGCCCCAAGTGGCCCAGAAGAGATCCTGCGGGCGCCCAGAGCCCCAGAGGACAGCATCAGCGGCGCCCTCCTGTGGTTCCCAAGCAGCGGTTCCAGTGGGATGTCCAGCACTTTCTTCTCCATCTGCTCCTGTGTCGGGCTGTGGTGAGCCTTTGGTCCTGAAGGGCCTACAGTCACTCGGGGGAGGGTTTGTGCACCAGCGGCCCTTTAGAGGCCTGAAGAAAGAAAAACCTCTGGCCCTGCTTGACAGCCTTCTGAGGATCTCCTAGCAACTTTATGCTGCAAAGCCTTTCTAACTGTGATCAACATCAACATTGTGTAGCAGTGTGTAGCTTTGCTTGGTGCTTAGTGTAACTATATGTGATTAGTCCTAGGGCACATTGCGTGTATGTTAGCACATTGTAGTCACAGGCTTGAAACTTGTATTGAGACTGCTTTCTGTATGTATTCCAAAGCACTGTATGTCAACAGTTACATGCCATAGCTTAGCTCATGGAATGCTAACTGTATTGCTAGCCTAGCATTTATGCCTAAAAGTGTGCATGCCATTGCGTAGAGTGGATAGCAAGTAGCGCCAGTATACTTCTTTCAGTGGTGGTGCAATTTAAGCAGGGCTCTTGCATTTTCAAATGTTTAAAAGCCAGGTTATAGGTGAATAAGGTTGCCATTGGCTTAAAGTTGCGCGTGGTCCCCACACCAAAGCTACTGCACAACATAACCTCCAGGCATGTCAACACCGTCGCGGTACAGCGTACGATCTGTAAAAGGGCTCTTTACGACGTCTGATGGAGTACGCTTCGACCCTACGCTCTATCGGAACTCCAGCCAGAGGATCTGAGAATGCCAAGACTTCAGAAAATCAAGAGAGCTCCTTAAGCGCAGCCTATCAAGCAGGGCCCCAAGCTCCGGCGAACGATGGGGAAGCCCAGGCCTCAGCCACCCCAGCGAAGGTTTATGCTGCAGATGCCTTATCAGACGTTCGTCCCAAGACCCACGATTACAGTCTACGTTCGAGCCGAGACAGACATCCTACGGAGAGGTTCGCTGAGCAACTCACACAAAAGGAAGCAGATTTCTCTCGTGTGGTGGGAAAGTGCTGGCAGCGTATCGACGAGTTGGCCGCCAGACGTGGCAATTACAACGAGCCCACCAAAGAACAGTTCGAAGGAGCAATCAACGATTGGCTAATTGCGCCAACGAGTTGCATCGGGTGCTCAGGGAGCTGAACAATCCCCAGGCGCAGCTGAAGGCCGATGCACTCGCCAGAGACATGGCCAGGAAGAATGAGTGGTGCGGTGGAATTTTGGACTCCTTGCTTTCTGCCACCCGACCTCACATTCCCGAACGTTCAGACGCACCTGCTGCTCTCACCAGGCGGAGTTTGAGCCAAAACATGACTCGTGCCTCCAGCCTCAAATCGTCGCACAAAGTCCCGTCGCTGCATAGTTCAAGCCGCCGTTCAGCCCGGAGCCAGGCAAGCTCAGTTCAGGTCATCCTGGAAGCGGAACGGGCTAAAGTAAGGAAATCGCACTTCAGACTCAGGCTGCAGCTGTGGTCGCAGCTGAAGAGGCCATAATCGGAAAGAGCAGCTGCGCATCAAACAACAAACGCTGGAACTCCAGCTTCAGCTTGATGCACTAAAGGTCGAAGGGGAGGCGTCTAAACGGGCGGCAGAAGCTAAATTCTGGTCGGAAGCAGCAAATCAGGGCCTGTCGAAGGACGTGCTGGAGGCACTGGATCGAGTAAACGACTCTACGAAGGTTCCAAAACCGCCTAGCGTTGTGTTCTCCTGGCTCGAAGCGTCACACAAGCAAGGGATGATGGAGACGACCAGCTGCCTGCAAATCCAAAACCCGCCGTCCCGTCCGCCCAGACATGACCAGGGTGGATGGCCGTCTTGCCGCACCGCGCATGTCTGCATCGGGGACAAATGTCCCACCTAGACCTACCCTGCAAGAACTCCCAGACGATCAGCTCAACGAACCAGCCCGGCAATTCAGGCCCTTCAATCCCCTTCTCAACACAGTGCCGCACAGGTCCGCCCGGCAGTCCAGTCCCCAACAGATCCCGGCACCACGGCATCCCAGGAGAAGTCTAAAAGATCAGGGTGTGCAAAGGTTTTCGGACCGCGTAGAAGATTACTCGTGGTGGTCAACCTCCTTCCAAATGGCCGCTGATGACCTTCGTTTGACCCCTCGCGAGGAGATATCCTTGCTCATTGAGTGGCTTGGCCGGAGTCCTCTCAACAAGTCAAAGGGATCTTTGCGGCCAATGTCAGGAACCCAGCGAAAGCCCTCGACACAGCTTGGGAACGACTTTATTACAGATACGGGGCCGGTTGCATGGTGGAAGCCTCTCTGAAAGACAGGCTGAAGAAGTTCCCCGTCCTTAAAGCCAAAGATAGCAAGCTCTTTTGGGACTTAAGTGACCTGCTGGAGCAAATGCTTGCAGCCAAAGAGCATCCCGAAATACCTGGACTTGTCGCACTGGACCAAAGTTCCTTCCAAAATGTCGTCCTCGACAAACTCCCGGGAGGGTGCGGGAAACTTGGGCTGATATTGTCGCGAAGTACAAGAGGACACATCAACAAGCCTACCCCCTTCTCCCAACTAGCGGAATTTGTAAAGGAGCTGGCCAAGTCTAGGAACGACCCAGAAACTCGAGCTCTGTACCAAGGAACTCCCTCAGATGGACTTCCCAAGGACTTAAAAGAGCGTCCTAGGGAGATAAAACGCTCAGCCACCGTTAAGGCTACCGAAACAGAACAACGTTCTCTAAACCTAACATCAAGTGCCAGGAGCATACCTTGCCCTATCCATCTAAAGCCACACAGCCTGGCAGAGTGTAGGGAGTTCACCAACAAACCATACAAAGAACGCACAGACATCGTAAAAAAGGCCAGAGTGTGCTTCAAGTGCTGCAGCCGTGAGCCTCACCTCTCCAGGGACTGTCAAGCTGAGGTCAAGTGTCGGCAATGCAACAGCCTGAAGCACTGCACGGCCATGCATAACCCAGAGGGCTCTTCTGCAAGCTCCAGCGTAAAGAGCCAGTCACCCAAGAGAGACTCAGAGGGAGGCGAAACGCCTCACATGGATTCACAGTCAGCCAGTGTGGCCTGCACCAAACTGAATCAAGGAAGCACCAGACCCCGTGTCTGTCACCCCATCTGCCTCGCGGAGGTCTACCCTCAAGGCAGATCAGAGTTGAAGAGGAGAGTTTACGTGGCCCTCGACGCCCAAAGTGACTCATCTTTGGCCACTCCAGAGTTCTTCAGCATGTTTGACACCGAAGTCCGAACTGTGGACTACGAGGCGTCCACTTGCTTTGAAAGTAAGCGCAGGAAGGGCAGAGTGGCTACAGACTTTGTTGTATCTCCGTGCGGCCAGCAGAGGTGTTTTGAGCTGCCTGACCTCGTGGAATGCACATCCATCCCTCGAGATAAGGGGCAAATTGCTACCAAAGCAATAGTCAAGGCACATCCTCACCTCAAACACTTGAAGCAGAGCGTCCCGAATATTGAAAAGGATGTGGGGATCCATCTCCTCATAGGGGCTAATTGCCCAAGCCTCTTCATCATAGAGGAACAAGTTATAGGACCGCCAAGGGCTCCGTTGGCTCAGAAGACGCCTCTTGGTTGGACGGTGGTAGGGCCTGCGTACATCGACAGAATGCAGCCTTTCCCCTCTTCTTCCGGTTCAGTTGACAAAGACAGCCGTCCCAGCGACCGACCAAGTCAAGTGGAGAGTTGCCTGGACCGTGTTTCAGAGCTCTGCCAAAGTTCAAGCTTTGACTGCAATCCGATGTCCAACACCACCCAGCTGCGTGAGACAGCCTCAGGGGGTGTGCGAGTTCACAGAGTCACCAAGGACAGATCCTGGAGCCAGAGTAAAAGGGTAGCCTTTATCTCCTGCGAAGCTGACACCAGCCTCGCGATCGACCACGCTGAGTCCACCAGCTTGCTCCATTCAGAGAAGAAGGTGTCAGCTAGCCGGCCAAGGGAAGTTTCGTCTTCGCAAGGCAAGGATCACGCATCGGATGATCAAGCCAGAGTTGACCATCCGCAACTCACAGAGAGTGCGAAGGAGGTGGCGCCCTCGCGCGAAGGCCAAAGATCTTGCCAACATCCAACCATGATGTATGGTTTCCCCAAGAGGAAGGGACGACGATATCTGCCTCAGCTAGCGTCAACGTCCAGCATGTGGACCACGGAGCCTGACATTCCAAAATGACAGGAGTCAGATTTGTCTGACGCCGTGGCTTCGCTGCAAGGTGGAGGCTAGAGCTTCCAGCCAGGGAAGAGGCCACCTGGTGGACAGATCCTTCCCATAAATATAGTTTAGAGATAGTTTAAAGTGTTTGCATTTCTGCAACGTTTGTTGGTTATGCACATTGTTATTTGTTATTGATTGATATGGTGAGGTAACGGCCATAATCAACAACAGGCCTTTAACTCCTCTCAGCTCCGATCCTGAGGATCTCCAAGTGTTGACGCCGGCTTCCATTCTAGCACAGAGGACTCCAGGATGGAAGGATGTCTCCTTGCCCGTTCCAGATGGAGCGCACGGGCAACAATGGAAGCAGGTGCAAGTGCTTGCCAACGCCTTTTGGAAAAAGTGGAAATCGCTCTACTTGAGTCAGCTACAACAACGCAAGATCTGGCAGAACTCCCAGCCTAACCTACGCACAGGAGATGTAGTCCTACTGAAAGATAAGGCCGCACCCAGGTCACAGTGGCCCATGGGTCTCATTGAGGCAATCTACCCTTGCCCAGACGGGAAGGTCAGAAAAGTGCAAATTAGGACCACGAGCCATGGCAAAGTTACCTTATTAGAAAGACCTATTGCGGAGGTCATAGTTTTAATTGAGAATGTTTAAATATGCTATGTCGGCCAGCCATAAACAGTTCATTTGTTATTCCCGTTCGGGAACCGGGAGTGTGCCGCCCCAAGGGGCTTGAATATTGGTTTTGTGGGTACTTTCCATGTGGCTGTTTTTGATGTTAGTTTCCCCCCTTCGCCATGTTGTTTTAAGTCATGTGACCTTTAGGCTTGTCATGTGGCCCCAGGGTCTCTGGGTGATCCACCCTCGGGTCCGCCCCTTTGGAGAGGTTATATAAAGGGGCCCTCGGCTTGCCTCGCTCTCTTCCAGCACCATCAGGACACAGAGCAAGTCTTAGAGCAGACGGCTCCAAAAGGGAACCGTTTTTACTGCTAGGTTAATCTACGTTTCCAACCAGGATTCCCAGTAACAGGAAGACCCGTCTTCAACAAGGACTGAGATTCTGGGAGTGCTAAAGGACCCAGTTTGCCTGCACTCCAGGAGACAACAGGACACCTTTGGACTTTGACGAGGTACCGCCTTTGATGTTACTTGACGCATCGGGGCTGAAATCCCTTTTGGACATTGCGACTAACCAAGCTTAAGCCATCAGTTTTATGCTGATTGTTCCAATAAATTTCCTTTTGGCCCTCAGTTTGCGTCAACCATCCTTTTTGTTGAGGTCCACTGTGGCTTGTAGGTGGAAAGCCTAGCCATCCCATTTTCCCAGATTTGTGCTTTCCCTTTTAACCCTGGGAAGACGGAAAAAACGAAGATTCAGGAAGGACTCATCCCATGCTTTCTACAAGCTCATTGATGATTCGGAGGTTGGATGTGTCCTTTGCAATGGATTTTTCTGGTGGAGCGCAGTGTGCACAGAACTGGCCCCTCACCCTTTAAACCAGAGGTTCGTCTGTCGGGGCCTACCAAGCTTGGACGGTGGCAGCAAGGTCCTCAGGTCATAGGTTTGGTTTGAGTTTCCTTCTCTAGATGGTTGACCTTACAGGGTTAAATGAGCACCATCTGCCCAGGTTTGAAATCAGAGTTTTCCTTCTCCTAGGATGGTTGCCAAAAGGCTAGAGAGCCCATCCTGCCCATTGACACTCTTTGTCAGACCCTTTGGTTGTAACTTGTCTGGCATGGGAGGCCCTACCGGTGGCTATTATGCCACCACCAGCATAGCTCGAATGTGTTTTAAAGTACTAACAAAATAGCAGCTTCTTGTTTTTTGGATGTCCGGAAACACTGAGTCCCTTAAATGGAGTAAAGTAGTTAACAGCTTTTCACAGGAAGCCTGTTGGTCATTATATAGGTAGGTGTGATGCATGTCCACCCAGCAGCAGGAGCTATCTGTGAAAGTAAATAAAACAAGAGAAAATCAATAATCAAAATAATCAATTATCATGATGAACCCAGGAAATAATAAAGTATAGCATGTAAAAGCAATCACTACAGCAATAAGATACTGGAGGAAGCAGATTTGTGCTACTGGTCAATCTAGCTCCTTGTGGACAAAGTACTCTTCCATCTCAATTTTTTTTCAAATGCTCCCCCCTCTCTCCAATTGTCCTTAATACAGCCAAAACATCCCCTTGGTGCCACTGGTTGCAATTTCACCATTTTTGTTTTGGACTCCTGGGCCATTTTTGGTTTTTTTTAAAAAGCAGGAAATGAACCATAAAGTGTGTGATGGCACGCCCGAGCCTTAGGGAAAACTTTATTGACTGGCTTTACTCCGGGGGTGGGGTGGGGGGGTGGCGCTATCTGATACCTTCTGTTAAGATTAAGACACATAGCAGACAGTGGCAATTTGAGACAAGGTGGAAAATGAGTTTACTGAAACAAAATGAATGAAAGGTTAACTCCATCCAAGACTATTATAGAATAACTTAAAACAATGTTACAAAAGGTACATTGACTGGCTGTATATAATCTCTCTGGGTCTTTGAAAGTCTCTTTTACCTCTGGTGCCAAAACGATGCTTTAAAACTGCCTTAATCTTCTTTTCTGTGAAGCTTAGGTTGACCAAAAGCTTCAATTGTCCTTTGGACTGTTGGTATAAATACTGCTAAAGGCAGCAGCAATAGCAGTCTTAAGAGTAGTACTCATAATGCCTGTTGGATTGCTAGGCCTAGGATTTTCAGACAATGTCCAGCCCTCTATTCACTGTAGAAAAAGGAGGACTCCAGCAAGGGAGCGCTATACAGGAAATGGAATAAACCAATTGAGGCAGGCCTCTGAGCGGTGTTTTATGCTCCACCCACAAGCTAATACAAAGAAAGGTCTACACACTATTGGGTAGGCCTCTTTGATCCATGGTTCTAAATGCTTCAAAAGTACTTACAAAACAAAAGTGAACATTTCATGGTGAACATTTCATGGTGAACATTTCAGAACGCTAACAAAACTTTCAAAATTTCATTATAAATGACAGTTCCTAATTGGTTCTGTCTTAAAAATTGCCAATAATGACATAATAATGAAATTTTGATAGAGTTCTGAAATGTTCACCACCAGAACTTTTGTTTTGTGAGTACTTTTAAAGCATTTGGAATCATGGGTCAAACCGGCCTACTATTGGGAAGGGCTATCAACAGAGGGAACTGAAGCATAGGAGGAGGAGGCAAAACCAAGACTTCACAAAGTGACTGCCAGTGTGACCACTACCATCCTAATTTGCTACATCTCTAGCTCTAAGAATCAAGCTATCATTTTAGATGTGGCTTGTTTTAAACAAAACTTTGCAAATGTTCCCCAACTACCCAGTTTCTGAAAACCATTTCCCTCTCACAAGATTGGAGTCCAGAGGAAGGAGAAATTCTAAGATTTTCTTTCCCAGGGCATGAATGTCTCTGTGGTAGGCAAATCAGCAGGGGTGCTCACTAGGCATGGTTTCGAACCCAAAAATCGTGATTCTAAAATCAAATGGGG
The DNA here is from genome assembly GCA_030556195.1 of Anolis apletophallus. Lineage (NCBI taxonomy): Eukaryota > Metazoa > Chordata > Lepidosauria > Squamata > Anolidae > Anolis > Anolis apletophallus. Next base: position 109,440,611 of record JARBWK010000004.1, read on the forward strand.
GGGGGGGATTTTTAAAATTAGTAATAGAAAGACTTACAAAAAAATTTCCAAAAATTTCTAAAATGTAACTTAATTACTAACGAAATTCGCTAGTAGTTCGTATGCCAGCGCATGCGCATTCCAGATGGTTTTGGCCTACAACTCCCAGAAATCCTAACAGCTGGTAAATTGGCTGGGATTTCTGGGAGTTGTAGGCCAAAACTTGAATAAATCACACTGAATTCTAGATGGGACTCTCCAAATAGGAAGGAGGGAGGGAGGGAGGGGGTATTCTATTCTTGGAAGCAGCAAAAAAAGGAGGAGGAGCCCCCCCCCCTCGCTCCTCGCTGCCTCTCTCTCACCCCGATCCTGAGGGAGCGAGGGCCCAAGTTTGCCCAGGCTGAGAGGAAAAGGAAGAGGCCTGAGGCTGTGAGGAATGGTGGGAGTTGAAGTCCAAAACACCTGGAGGGCTGAAGTTGGCCCCTCATGAAGCCTCTTCAAGGCTTTAGATCCTGGCAGGCAGAAGGGGCAGGGAGAGCCGTCCACTCCTCCTGCCCTGCCAGGATCTAAAGCATCAAAGAGTATTGGGGTGAGAAACCAACCTAATGTATAATAGAATGAATGCTACTGTAAGTGCCTAATATTATAAGTAATCCAACTGGTCATATACCTACATTCCATGCACATGCAATAATACAGCAGTAATAACAATGGGTATAAGAAGAGGTAAAATTCAAACCGAAGTATTCTGACTGTGGTCCCTCCTCATACTGCAAAGGCTCTTCTCTATGAGCCCGGGAAAAGCCAAAACCCGGGCACAGCGTTTGCTGCCTGGGTGCACACACATACATATTCTTGGGGGATTTGCTGCAGAATCTTCTCTATGAGCCCGGATTCTGCAGCAAATCCCCCCCCCCAAGAATATGTATGTGTGTGCACCCAGGCAGCAAACGCTGTGCCCGGGGTTTTGGCTTTTCCCGGGCTCATAGAGAAGAGCCTTTTGCAGTTTGAGGAGGGACCACAGTCAGAGTACTTCGGTTTGAATTTTACCTCTTCTTATACCCATTGTTATTACTGCTGTATTATTGCATGTGCATGGAATGTAGGTATATGACCAGTTGGATTACTTATAATATTAGGCACTTACAGTAGCATTCATTCTATTATACATTAGGTTGGTTTCTCACCCCAATACTCTTTGATGCTTTAGATCCTGGCAGGCAGGAGAGGCTGGAAGCCTGGAAAAATGTAAACAGAGAGGTTTCCTCAGAAGTAAATCCACAAGGAGGGCACTTCATGCAAAGTGCCCTCCTTTGTGGATTTACTTCTGAGTAAACCTCTCTGTTTACATTTTTTCCAGGCTTCCAGCCGAAAGAAGGAGCGAGTTTAGGGCTTGCCTTGCCATAATACTTATTGGCAAGGGAGGCGGGAGGGTGGTGAGAGAGAAGGAGGGTGCCCCCCCCTTACGACCTAATAACGACATTTAAGAAAATCCTGGCCCCCGAAGTTCTATAAAGAAAGTCCACTTCCTGGTTGGCGTTCCAGTTGCGGAAATACTCAAAAGTAGCATTTCTTACGAGTTTCTTCCGAATCATTTCATTTTCATAACTTTTTTCTCATGCCTAGTGCTCACATTCTTCACTTTAAAAAGTAGTGAATGTGTCACTGCTTGAAACAGTGGTTGAACTGCAGGAGTGATTGTGACATTTCTCAAAGGAGTAGCTGATGGTTTGTAATAAATCCACCCTTGATCTTCTTGTGACTCCTGCCTTAGCTTATTGTTGCAAACTAAGTTCAAAATGCAAAAGGAGTGCAAGGCGAGGAGGGTGGGGTGAAGAGTCTTTCTCTTTCCAGTAGGTTCAGTAAAAGCAAACTGCTGCAAGGTCTCCAAACTACTGTATTCTTCCTCTAATAACTTCAGTAATATTGTGTCTACTCTGATGTTGTGTGGTCATACATGTCATAGTTTATGTGTGTGAAATATAGGAGGGTATGTGATTCCACATCATGATGGAGCACTTTTCCAATAATCATTATTGTAACAAAAGAAAGGTGCATGTCTGCCGAGGAACCTATTTATTTCAAGGCCTGAGCTGAGTTGAGTGTGGAAAGATTAGGACAATGCTGTTACTAACTGGCTCTCCTTGAGATCTTTCATTATGGGGTTACCCTGAAAGCTGAACTGTGCTTGAAAACAACAGCAAATATTTCTTTTGCTTTCAACAATATCTCTAAAGCACGGTGGTGCAATGGGTTAAACCCTTGTGCCAGCATGACGGTCAGCAGTTCAGAACCAGGAGAGCGGGTTGAGCTCCCTCTGTCAGCTCCAGCTTCCCATGCAGGGACATGAGAGAAGCCTCCCACAAGATTGGGGGGAGAAGGGCGGGATAGAAATTTATAAAATAAATAAATAAATAAATAAAACACCCTGGCGTCCCCTGGGCAATGTCCTTGCAGATGGCCAATTCTCTCAGACCAGGAGCGGCTTGCAGTTTCTCAAGTTGCTCCTGAAACACACACAAAAAAAATCTAGAGCAGTGGTCCCCAATCATTTTTTTGATCAGGGACCACTTGACCAGGGATTACTTTGAACAGGAACCACTTTGACTAGGGACCATTCTCCAACATTAGTACCAAAAGGGATTCGGTTTGATTATTTGGGGTGCTGATTCAGAAAATTACATTGGCTAGGCCATATCAGCTCTAGTTTTTGATACAGAATATATGCCATCCAGTAGTTGCCATCTGCTCACCCACAGAAAATCATATTTATTAACTTAGAGTTGATGTGGTAGGAATAATCTTTCTTAGGTAGTCAGCCTCTCCCATTAACCACATCCTTGTTGCCTCAGCACTATAAGAGGATTTTGCAAGACCAGTCGCTCTTATTGCCATGTGGTTTTGAGGCAATGGTGTAGTAAAGGTGAGGCTGTGGACCGTATTTTTGTTCTTGAGGGCTGCTGTTGCTCCATGGACCACTGGGAACCACTGTTCTAGAGGCAACGTCAATGCTGCTTTGATCAACTTCTCTCTACACTTTAAAAAAACTGAAAGATCATTAAACCTTTTTTGCTATCTAATAAGGTATTCACTAACACTTCAGAAAAATATGATAATTACTCCGAATCCATCCATTATATGTATTTAAAAATACCCCTAAACTTTATAAACTAAATGGGTTTTTAAAAAAAAGAAAACCTACTATATTCCACGTTCAGACATAATGGAGAAATCTGTTTTGGTGAAAATTTCAAGTAGATGTGTGTTGATCTCCTCTTACGGCTTGTGGAAGAAGAGGGGGCACAAGGGTTACTGAGGCATGAAATAAGAAAACATGTGTTTCCAGGTACGTCATAACGAACCCTGTCTGAGTTTAGAGTGTAGGTGTAGTATTTATTTATTTATTTATTCTACTTCTATACCGCCCCTCTCAGCCCGAAGGCGACTCGAGGCGGTGTACACATGGCAAGGACTGCCCAAGATAAATACATCAACAGTTGCTAACACAATCATATCATATACAAATTAGCAGTTAAAGTTAAAACACAATATCATCGTCTCATTATTAAGTCGATTTCCAGTTGCAGCGGTGTCGTTCCTTAGGTCTCAATTTAATAATCATACTACATCTGCAAATGCCCGGTCAAACAGCCAGGTCTTGACCTTCTTGCGAAATGTCAGGATAGTGTAGGTTTCATTGATATAAAGTACAGAAAAGCAGCATAATTTATCAGTTCACAATGGCAAAAAGTTGCCATAGGAAAACATTCCTTGGTGTAGATAAATCAGCTTCCTGTGGTGATTCTTTGCTGCCATCTCCTGGCTTACAGAGATATAGCAAGTACTAAAAATATCTGGGCAATGAATACAAAAACTCCGGCCCCTTCTACACTGCCATATGATCCAGATTATCAAAACAGACAATCCACATTATCTGCTTTGAAGTGGATTATATGATCCAGATAATCCAGTTCAAAGAAGATAATCTGGATTTTATATGGGACTGTAGAAGGGGTCTCAGTATCTGCTGAGGATTGGTTCCAGGATATAGGATCAAGGTTTGGTTCTGGGATTTTTATTTTTTTTTGGAGGAATATATTCAAGACTTAGATGGTGGAATTGATGAATGAAGAATCTGTGGATATAGAGGACCAGCCCTATTGTATACATGGGATTATCCAGAAAGGTCAAAGTTCCACAGGAAGATTGGGAATTTCCAGTTCTTTCTGTTTTGATTTTACCTTCATGCCACCTAGCAGACGTTTTCATTAGCTGTCCCAACACTGTGGAATGGCCTGCTGGCAGAGCTCCAATAGCTAAATGAGCTGTTTGAAATTAAAACCCATCTGAAGACCTGTCTCTAAAGGCAGTCCTATACCGTCAGTTTTAATCATCCATTTTCTTTATTCTGTGTATTTTAATATGTATTTTATCAAAATACAGTTTAATATGTGTATTTTCTAGAAAGTTTAATGTGATTAATAATAATAATAATAATAATAATAAATACCACTCTTATCTCCCCAAAGGGACTCAGGGCGTTTTCCACAAGTAAACATAATACATACAGAATAACCATTAAAATAGAAACAACTTGAAAATACAATGTCATACATTGAAACAACCATTCCACATTTTTCCATTGTGCAAATGCATTTCCAATGGCCCTACTTACACATGGATTGGACAGTTGGAAGGGGTGGCCGGGCTCATGTAGTAATAACATAGGCTGGGGAATAAATGAAGATGGCCTTGGGCAGTTCTATGGGTGTTCAGCAAGCATTTTGGGATATGTGGGCAGTGTAGATATGTTTAGGGTTTCAGGAAAAAGGGCACGAGCACTCCTAGTAGGCCTACCTGTTCAATTACACAATTATTGTACTATGGTTCTACTCTTAACTTCCATGGCTGCATCTCCTGAAATTTTGGGGCTGAAAATTCTAATTGCCCCTCCCTCACCCACAAATCTCAGTATTCCCTAGGACAGAACCTTGATAGTTAAAGTGGAAGCATAGTGTAATATGTATTGTTTAAGACTTTCATGACCAGAATCACTGGGTAGCTGTGACTTTTTCCGGCTGTATGGCCGTGTTTCAGTAGCATTCTCTCCTAACTTTTCATCCGCATCTGTGGCTGGCATCCTCAGAGGTTCTGTTGGCAATGAAGCAAGTGGAGTGTATATATACCGGTGAAACGGTGTAATAATCATGTAGTGGGGTGGCACACAATGTTCTCCTCTAGCGCCTCCCAGCATTGCTTTGCCTAATGGTGCTGTGGAAGATTAGAAAGTATTTCATGGCTTTGAACAAATGCCCTGAATTTCACACTGAGTATGGAGAGCAATCTCAATCCAGTGGGCATATATAGAAGAGCTGCTCAGTGAGCAGTGAATCCACTCCAAGTTTCCATCAGAACTTGAAGGAAATATCCATGGAGCTGATCCTGAGCAACACATTCATTGCCACTAATGTGGAAACCAGCAGACGTACCTTTCTTATTTCTCCACAATTAGGGGACTCTAGCTGGAATCCTTCCATTGGCTTCTGGGTGTTTTTGATGTAATTTGTAACTGATTAACCGCGGCACCATCTACACTGATATAACATCTGGATTCTCTGCTTTGAACTGGATTATATGGCAGTATAGACTCATATATTCAAGTACAAATCATATGATGTGGATTATCTGATTTGATTATTTATTTATTTATTTACAGTGTTTATATTCCACCCTTCTCACCCCACAGAGGACTCTGGGTGGATCACAAAGCACATATACATGGCAAACATTCAATGCCATAGACACACAACATATATAGACAGACACACAGAGCTATCAAGGAGGCGAAAAAAGTCTATTATGCCTCCTTGATAGAGTCAGCCAGTTCACGCCCAGCCCAACTTTTTAGAATAATTCGATCAATGACAACAATTCCAACTGTCCCAAATGATAGGGGTTTGGCTCCAACAGCTGGGGCTTTCCAGAACTATTTTACTGACAAGATTTCGAAGCTCCGCCGGGACATTCCAGCCACGGTTGATACAGTTAGCGAGCTCGAGACTCCGCCGCCACTCGGCGGGTCCACCTTCACCCGTTCCAAAAGCTGGGACGCAGCAGCTGTTGATAAGTTACTGACTGCAGCTAGGCCAACTACTTGCTCCCTCGATCCGTGCCCCTCCTGGCTTATTAGATCTTGCCGGGAGGGGTTACGTGACCCCCTGGGCACGATCATAAATAGCTCCCTTGAGCAAGGAGTCTTCCCGGGGGTATTGAAAGAGGCCGTTGTAAGACCGCTGATGAAGAAGCCGAATTTAGATCCTTCGGCTCCCTCCAATTACAGGCCTGTGTCCAACTTGCCCTTTTGGGCAAAGTAATTGAGAGGGCAGCAGCGGATCAGCTGCAGCAGTTCTTAGATGACACAGCTGGACTTGATCCCTACCAGTCCGGCTTCCGTATTGGGCATGGGACGGAGACCGTGCTTGTCGCCATTACAGACCAACTTCGCCGCCAGCTGGACCGGGGTGGATCAGCCCTGCTCGTCCTGTTAGATCTGACAGCAGCGTTTGATACGGTAGACCACGCACTGTTGACCCACCGTTTAGCCAGCGCCGGAGTTGGGGGGACCGCTCTTCAATGGGTGGCCTCCTTCCTCCGGGGCCGGGGACAACGTGTGGAGGGGGGCGGGGGGGTCTCCGGGAGGTCCCCACTTAATTGTGGGGTCCCCCAGGGGGCCATCCTCTCCCCCTTATTATTCAACGTCTATATGCGCCCCCTGGCCCAGCTGGCCCGCGACTTTGGTCTGGAGTGTTATCAGTATGCGGATGACACCCAGCTTCTGCTGAGAATGGACGGCAGGCCGGACACCGTACCCGATTGTTTCCACCGATGCCTGGAGGCCGTGACTGGTTGGCTGCGTGCCAGCCGGCTGAAGGTGAACCCGTCGAAGACGGAGATCCTGTGGCCCGGTCGCCCCGGGCTGGGTAGGTGCCGGTTGCCTACCCTGGATGGCGAGCAGCTTAGCCCGTCATCTTCGGTTAAGAGCTTAGGTGTTCAGTTGGACTCCCTGCTGACCATGGAGGCCCAGGTCTCCGCGGTCTGCAGGGGGTCCTTCTATCACCTGCGACAGGCTAGGCGACTGGCACCCTACCTGTCCGGGAATGACCTGGCGACGGTAATCCAAGCGACGGTCATCTCGAGACTAGACTACTGTAACGCCCTACGTAGGCCTTCCCCTGTCGACACTCCGGAAACTCAAGCTAGTGCAGAATGCCGCCGCTCGCTTGCTGACGGGTTCGTCAGTAAGGGAGCATATTACGCCCATTCTCCGGCAACTGCACTGGCTTCCTATTGAGTACCGAATTGTCTTCAAGGTGTTGGTACTGACCTTTAAGGCCTTTCACGGCCTAGGGCCTGCGTACCTGAGGGACCGCCTTACCCCGTATTTGCCCCCGAGATCACTGCGGTCAGACGAACAGAATCTGCTGGTCATTCCATCTGTCCGCTCCTGCCACCTATCCGCTACTCGACGGAGAGCTTTCTCAGCGGCAGCTCCAGTGCTGTGGAACTCTTTGCCGGACAGTGTTCGAGCCATTTCGGAACTAGTCCCTTTTAGAAGGGCTTGTAAGACCGCCCTCTTTGGACTAGCGTTCAATTAAACCCAAACGGATAGTATATTGTATACTCTCTGTATTCCCTGCACCTCGTGATATGTTGAATTGTTTTAACCTGTTTTTATGTTTATTGTAGGGCTACATGTCTGTGACATGCTGCCCATGTGTATTTTTATTGTTATCCGCCCCGAGCCTGTAGAGAGGAGCGGAATACAAAACTGAAGAAATAAATAAATAAATAAATAAATATTTAACTTTCCAGCTTCATGAGGGTATGATCGAGTTCCAGCCACCGGGGGCGCTGTCGCTTCACTGTCCACTTGTGACACTGATAGAATACTTTCTCATTCTTTTGCACACTGCTGGAGATTTTTATGGTGTCGTAAATTAGTTAAATTAGCCTCCCCCATATAAGCAGTACCTAAATTTCCTACTTGACAGATGCAACTGTCTTTTGGGCTGCAAAGGGTGACAGCAAGCTAGACAAATGGTCAGGAGCTTACTCCTACTTGGGCTGGCGTTGAACTCACAACCTCTCAGTCAGTAGTGATTTTAATGCAGCTGACTCCTAACCAGCTGCGCCACAACCCAGTCCTTTGGATTATATGGCAGTGTAGATAGATACATCTGGATTATAGGGCAGAGTAGATCCAGCCTGTGTCTTGTTGTGGACTTGAGAACTGAAATATTCCAAACTTTTCTTCTTGCTCTTCAAAAACTGAAACCAGAGTTTTCTTTTTCTCTTCTCTGTAAACCTAAGAATGCTGATGCTATCCATCTTGCAGAGATATCATTCCCTGGGGAGTGTTTTCGGTATTGGAGATAGTGGCTGTTGTGGAAACACGGCCTTCGGAACAAGATTGGAAGAGATAACTGTCTTTCAACTCACCTTTAGAGCCTCGGTGAATGCAGATTTCAAAGCAGGTTGTGGGTGCTCCTGCTCAGTATTTCCACATTGTCATAAACAGAGGGTCAAAACTGAGCAGGATGTTGCTAAAATGGCTTAGTTATGGATCCCTTTGGCATGTCTTCATATGCATTCTTCTCAAAAGTAACCTCCAAGTTGTAGGGTTTTTTGATGTTTTCCTTGTAATGAACATAAGTACTCTGCTTAATCAGATAAAGGCTGGCCTGCATCCCAAAGCAGTTAAGCAGATGCCTATGGAAAGCCAACACACACACCTGAATACAACAGCACTCTTTTGCTCACGTTCTCCAGCAAATGGTACTCAAAGGCATATTGCATCTGACACTGGAAGTGACGTATTACCATTATGACTTTTAGATGTATGCTGTATCCACACTGCAGAATGTGTGGCCGTTTGACACCACTTTAACTGCCATTGCTCCATCCTATGGGATTCTGGCCTTTCAATAATAATAATAATAATAATAATAATAATAATAATAATAATAATGTATTTATTTACAGTATATTTAAGCAGACACAGGCAAACATTCAATGCCATATTACAATGACATACAATGAGACACAAACACCCAAAGGCAAAGGCTTCTCCTTTCATTTCCAGTTCTGGAGGCAGTGCTATACTCTGGTTTCGGGGGAGGTGCTCATTCTCAATTTCCAAGCAGAGGAGCCTGAATCTGTAGACACGCCCTGGTCATGTGGCCGCCATGGCTGCTTGGAGCGTCTTTTTGCTTTTTCTCGCTGAAGCGGTACCTATTGATCTACTCACATGTGCATGTTTTTGAACTGCTAGGTTGGCAGGAGCTAGGGCTGACAGTGGGAGCTCACCCCCGTTTTTACAGATATTGTGGATTATCTGTGTTGATATTCTGGGTTATATGGCTGTGTGGAAGGGCCCAATATCCCAATATCTTGTGGTAGTGAGTTCTACCATTCAGTTATGTGCTACATGAAGAAGTACTTCCTTTTGTCTACCAGTATTCTTGTCTTCCACCATCTAGCTGCAGTTGACCATTGCAGAGTCTAGTATTGTACTGAAAGAAACATTTCTCCCTTTCTACCTCCTATAACACATGGATGATTTTATATGTATTTATTTTGCTATTTCTTATTCCCCCTTCCTTTGAAACCTTGTGAGTTTTTGCAGTTTAGATTTGCTCTAAGAGAGTTCCTATTCCAGCCAGTAAAAAGATTATGATATCTGGACATGATAAATCCTTATTAATCCAAGAAAATAGCATTCATGTTATGATGCCAATTCACTGATATTCAAAACAAGATAAATGGTAGATACTTATATTCTGGCAAGATTTTATTTTATCTGATGAATTCTATTTTCTTGGCAATTTTAATTTTAATCTGATTTTGTTTGACACAATTGTTATTATGTGTTTTAAAAACTTCTTGTATTTTATTTTTTTATACTATTGTGTTCTTATTTTGATTGAGATTTATCCAAGCCATCTTTATACTTCCTTACTTGATATGAAATGGTAGATATAACATGGGAACGTTCGTAATATCTATCTATCTATCTATCTATCTATCTATCTATCTATCTATCTATATGGTTAACTGACTGAACTAATAAATGTACAAAACAATTCAATTTTCTTTACAGTGAGAGGGGATTAACTTGATTTTAAATTAATGTTTACTTCTTCTTCATTACTACATAAAAAACTTTTATGTGAAAATTTCCATCTTATGTTCATACAAATACATCTCAGTACACATTTACCTTTAGTAAATAATTTACCTTTAGTAAAATAATTAAGTTATTTTCTGTTTGTAGAATTTAATTTGTGTGACTTGGTGTGTTTAAATAGATGTGTCTTTGAGACAAAGAAGTGTTTCATAATCCAGAGGACAAAATTGTATTAGATTAAGTTTTAAAGATGTTGGGGTGGAATTTTTGTAATTACTTAACATTATTTTTAAGTTTCTCTACAACTTTCTCAACTCCTCCAGATGTTATAGACACAAATTTTATATCTATTCTAGTTTCTGTAATAGGGATTCTTCATTATTTTTAGAAATGAGGTAGCAGATCATGTTCCGGTACTAACATCAACAGTCAAATCACCCCGTTGTGTCCATTAATAAACAGAATCTTGAGTAAACAGTGTTGTAACCCAAATCTTTTAATTCCTCACTGACCAGGGACTAACAGAAAGCAATACATTGTTTTACAAAAATCTCAGGGAATTAGCCTTTAAGGATAGAGCCATCTAGGTAAGGTTGCCAGGCAGACTTTTTTGTGGGGTGGGGACAGAGGTGAACATTTTTCATGCGACGCACCTAAGTGCTACAGGTGACACACTAGTGTATCACGACACACAGTTTGGAAAGTTCTGAGTTAGGGCCCGTCCAGGCATTACCTTTATCCCAGGAGCTTCCACAGCAAACAGGAGGGTGGCGAGACACCATTCCCGGTCAACCTGGAAAAAAACTTTGTGTGCCAGAAACTTTATGAAACGTGTGGAGGGCACATTTTCTCTGGCCAGGACAAAGTTGTGCCCCCTTAGTCAATACTGTACATCTTTACATGAGAAGAGCAGTCAGGAATAACCATGTATAATCCAGGAACAGCCACAAATACACAACCAAATCTGTCTGGACAGATGACCAGGCTGCTAGGCTCTAAAAAGTATCAGTAATAAAGTTCTGTTTCTGGCTTAAAAGTGCATGTTCCTGTTTCATTGTGTAGTGCTGACTTGGACGGAAGTAGTCCTACCCTGCAAACTTTGTTTGTGTGCCAGAAATTTTATGAAACGTGTGGAGGGAACAGTTTCTCTGCCCCGCACATAGAACGACACTTTTGCGGTGATTCGCATAACTGAATCTACGCTTATCCGCATATTTGCATCTCACAGGCAGGGCCGTAGCCAGGATTTTGATTCGGGGGGGCTGAGTTTGGTTCGGGGGGGCTGAGACTGGGTGGAAGAGGGTCTACCCTAGCAAACCTTTTGTATTGTTATCCCAATAACCCCATTAATGTGGGATATAATGAGCATGGTGATCAGATCATGATATGAATAAACATAACAGTTTAAATAATGTACCAGTAAGGCCTTTTCGCGGAGCACCCTGAGAATTTCGGGGGGGGGGGCTGAAGCCCCCTTACCCCCCCCCCTGGCTACATGCCTGCTCACAGGTTTTTAAAAAACTGCCAGTTCCTAGTGGAAGTGTGACGGCAACCTTCTTGGGAGCCTCTAAACCTTGGAACAAAGCATCAAGTCTGGACAATGGAGGCAGAAATCCCAGGACCAACAGGTCTGTATGTGGACCTCTCCAGAAGTCCCCAGATTTTTTGCCCCTCACTAAAACTTGTGATTTAGTGCTGTCTGGAAGCGCCCTTAGTGGCAGAGATGAGCAGTACTAGAAATGTGACCTCTTTTTTTACATATTGTATGCCGAAGAAATTCATACTAAAATGTAAATTAGGCCAGCATTTAGTTACAAAATTCTGCAAATTCCTGTTTAGTTTTATGACACTGGAAGAAGAAAGAGCTCATTTTTTTGGTATGTTTTCAATCCAGAAAAAGCCTGAAAGGTTTTAGGCATTCAGACCATAATTACTAGTATATAGAATCTGTGGGATAATGTTACACTGTAGTCTTGCCTTTGAAGACTGTTCGGAAGCTTCAAGTGGTCAAACTTGCGGCAGGCAGATTCCTTACTGGGGCAGCGCATAGGGAGCATACAACCCCCTGTTATGCACCTCCACTGGCTGCCAGTGTGCTATCGAGCACAATTTGAGCTGGATTTAGCCTATAAAGCCCTAAACAGTTCCAGCCCAGCTTACCTGTCCGAACGTGTCTCCCTCTATGATCCATCCACCTTGGAGATTAAGCTCTTCTAGGGAGGCCCTACTCTTGGTCCTACCTCCTTCACAGGTTCAGGTGGCGAGGACAAGAGACAGGGTCTTCTCAGTAGTGGCCCCTTGGCTGTGGAACTCCCTCTCTAGCAAAATTAGAGCAGCTCCCTCCTTCCTGCCCTTCAAGAAGAAAGTAAAAACATGGTTATGGGACCAAGCTTCTGGATAGCAAGTCTTAGTGCAATAAGATAATAAGGAATAGTGATATTACAAATGGAACGGCCTTGGATCATAATTTTGGACGGCATGATTTTAATTATTGTTGTTAATTTATTTGTTTTAATGTTTTTGGTTTTAATGTAACTTTTTATGTTATTATATGTATGTTTATGGCATTGAATTGCTGCCTATTTGTAAGGCCGCTCTGAGTCCCCTATTATGTAAACTATTATGCAGGCACACAAAAACGTATTTAACTGACAGCCACACACTGTCAACTTTAAAGGAGGTTGTGACGTTTCATAATGGATTATATCATTTCTATTGGTGGCAAACATCATTATTCAACCTTGTTTAGGGGAAACAATTACATGTGCTAAAATACCTAAATATAACACCAGATCCCATCTGACCTTGGAAACTAAGCATTTCAACTCTTAGATAATAGACTGCCAAAGGATACTAGGTGCTGCAGACTACATTTCAGAGGATGGAACTGGCAAAACCGTATTTGAGTTTTCCTTACCTAAGAAAACTCAATGAAACTCATGGTGTCACTGTAAGTTGACAGGTGACAGGTGACACACACACACACAAATAACAGCTTTGTCCTTTGCTGTGTATGAAAAGAATGAGTCACACAGGCTCATATATTTAGAACACAAAAGCTTGTTTCACAATGGCAAGACCCATGGTTAAAGGGGAAATACCGTAGAAGGCAAGGCAACACATGGCCAGTGCCACAACATAACGCACAGATTCTGGTATCAGGCAATCTGCTTGTCGCCTGATGAAGCTGCAGGATGGCAGGAATTGGGATCCCAGATGTATGCAAAGCACTGTAGGTTCGCCCTACCACTTGGGCAGTAAGCTGGTCTAACATTCCCAAAACTGTCAGCTAAAGGAGAGTCTACTGTAATAGGAGTGTGTGGATTTACTTCCTTCTCTCTTCCCTCTAAATCTGAAGACCCATGGTATATTTTAAACACATTTTTACACAATTTAGGATTTTGAATCTTTAGTTAAGTCTTGGTAATCTGCAATAACAGAAGATATTTTAAGGAGGGTTGATGGTAAAGAAAAGGTTTAAAATAACAATCTTAATAGATTGAGTCCCCGTCCCCCAGGAGTTTTGTCTTTTTCATGGAGGAAGTCTATAAATTACAGGTTCTCGGGGGGCAGAAAACCGGTCCTCTGAATGCATCCACACATGCTGTATGTGAATGAACAGGGGAGTTTCCTTTATATTGTGACGTGGAACCTCTTGTAAATATTAGAGCGTAACGCTCTATATTTAAGTTTGGTTAAACTTCTCATAATAACTGCTAGATTGATCCCCCCCCCACCACCACCACTTTATCATTGACTTTAGCCTGTACTTTTAATTCTAAGGGCGCATCCAGACAGCAGCTTTAGTGCACACCCTCCCACGTTTTCCCCTGCGGCATCCAGATAATGCTTCAGGGAAAAACAAATGTTTTCAGCACAAAGCAGGAAACCCTGCTGAAAAGACCCGGGTTTTTTAAAAAACATGATTGCTCCCAGATTAAAGGGGTGGGTAGAACTGCCCTAAAATATCATAGATACTATAGAACAGGAGTGGGCAACCTACGGCCCGGGGGCCAGATGCGGCCCTTCAGCCAATTCTATCCGACCCGCCTAATGGCCCTGGCAGGCAGGCAGGCAGAGTGGCCAACAGCGTGGGGAGAAGAGGAGGAGGGGCCAGGAGCAAGTGCTGATGCAGAGCAAGCAGGAGCAAGCGCCTCCTCCTCCTCCCCTTCAGGCCTTGCGCGCTTCCCCCCCTTGCCTCGCGTCTCCTTCCTTCTCTCTCTTTCCTTGCTTCCCCCTTTCCCTGTTTCATTCCTTCCCACTTCCCCCACATCCCCCTCCCTTGCCAAAGGGAAAGGAGGAAGGAATGAACGTGAGAGGGAAGGAGGAGTGCTGCGAGGGAGAGGAAGTGGGGCCAGAGCGGGGACGAGGCTAGAGGAGGGAGTGGGACCGAAGCATGTGCGCGTGTGGGGGGCACTTCCATTCCTTTCCTGGTTTCCTCAGTTTACTTCGCCTTCCTCGTCTTCCTCCTTCTTGGCTTCTAAGCCTCGCTCCCCCCTCCCTTCTCTTCTGCCTCTGGGCATATTGAGGATTCATGCCAAGTTTGGTCCTTGATCCAAACGTGCCAAGTTTGAGTCCACAGAGCTCTCTGGATGTAGTAGGTGAACTACAACCTCCAAACTCAAGGTAAGTGCCCAGCAAACCCTTTCAGTACTTGAGAGTTCAGTGTGCCAAGTTTGGTTCAATTCCATTGTTGCTGGATTTCAGGATGATCTTTGATTGTGAGTTAACTATAAATTCCAGCAACTACAATTCCCAATTGTCAAGCTCTATTTTCCCCAAACTCCACCAGTGTTCTCATTTGGGCATATTCAGCATTTGTGCCAAGTTTGGTCCGGATCCAACATTGTTTGAGTCCACAGTGCTCTCTGGATGTTGGTGAACTACAACTCCCAAACTCAAGGGCAATGCCCACCAAACCCTTCTAGTGTTTTCTATTGGTCATGGAGTCTTGTGAGCCACGTTTGGTTTAGTTCCATCATTGGTGGAGTTCAGAATGCTCTTTGATTGCAGGGTAACTATAATTCCCAGCAACTACATCTCCCAAATGACAAAATCAATTTTTGAGTGATGGTCACTCCTTGAGTGTTAGTGGGTGTCTTGTGGCAGCAATTTGTCCAGTGGTTTTTGAGTTATGTTAATCTCACAAATGAACATTATATTTATATAATGTATACATTGTTCTCAAGAGTCTGAAGAACAAGCCCTATGAGGAGCGGCTTAAAGAGCTGGGCATGAAAAGAGAAGGCTGAGAGGAGGCATGATGATGGCCATGGATAAATATGTGAGAGGAAGTCATAGGGAGGAGGGAGCATGCTTGTTTTCTGCTGCCCTGGAAGCTAGAACGCAGAACAATGGCTTCAAACTACAAGAAAGGAGATTCCATCTGAACATTAGGGAGAACTTCCTGACTGTGAGAGCCATTCAGCAGTGGAACTCTCTGCCCCGGAGTGTGGTGGAGGTTCCTTCTTTGGGGGCTTTTAAACAGAGTCTGGATGGCCATCTGTCAGGGGTGCTTCGCATCTCCACCTCTGACATTCAACTTGACTTTGAGGCACTTGTTAAAGACCAACAGAGACTTGATTTCTCTCACTGAATAAGAAAAAAATAACTGAATAATAGCACCAAATGAGGTGATTAAACCAAAAATGTACGCAATGTTTTTTTATTCTTTCCAGGAATAAGTGAAACTCAAAATGTGCTTTGAAGTGAATGTGATTGAAAATGATCATTAATATAATGAATCACAAATGATACAAATGTTCACATTTTGTTATCCTTTGTTTTGTAAAATTTTAGTGAATAAATGTCATCTTTCCTATGACAACCTCTCTTTTTCATTGCTCATAACATATACTTTTATCAAGCTTATTAATATATCAAAAATGCAATTTAGGGCCTTATTATTATTATTATTATTATTATTATTATTAAAGAAATTCAATTGATATTATGTAGAATGCAGTTCAGTCTTTAGGTGCGGTCCTCCGTAATATTTTTTGGCTCTCATGTGGCCCCTTGGAAAAAATAATTGCCCACTCCTGCTATAGAAGCTAGTCTAGGAATATATGTAAACAACAAAACTATCCCAGGTGCTGACATATGAAGGCCACCTGGCTTGTAAAAAGTGATTTCAGAGGTAACTTAGAAACTTCTTGGCTGATATTCTTTGTTTTCCAGGAGATGGGACAAAGTACCCAAGGTAACTTTGTCGAAACGGCAAGAAGTATCTCTGTTTGCTGTCAATTATTTAATGTGCTGTTATTATTCTGTGTCTCCTTTGGTTAGGCACGGAGGAAGAGGAGCATGCAACAACATTTTAATTCAAATTTTAAAGCAAAATCTTTGGGAGGCCCTTGGGCCAAATGGAACATTTCATATTTTTGAATGAAGACTTCTGTGATTTCCAATCTCATGAATGGATCCATTTTATTCATTCAATAATTTCTCTGTACAAAGGCAACTTTTTCATTAAGGGAAAATCAGAACTGGATGTCCTAAAGAGAAATGCATCAGGTCATAACTTGAATATTTCCATCTTTTTGAAATCAGTACCACTTGCTCTTGATTGTATTATGTTGCTTGACTTCCATCGTAGGAGACACTGAATGGCTTGTTGGAAATTATCACTGATTACGGCATAAATCAACAAATTGCAGCATGTATTCATGGCAGCCATCGGTTTGGAAACAACATAGATAGCATGAACATGGGTCTTAACATCACACCTCACTTGGTGTATCCTTAATTCAATCTGAATTATTCTAAAGACATGGAATGGTAGGAAGCACACATAAAAGACTACCAGAAGTAGAAAGGCAAGGTTGCGAGCCTTTCGCTTATAACGGTTTTGAGTGTGGAGCCCTGTTGCCAAGGTATAGATTATGGCAATGTAGCAGAGAGATACAGTTATTAAAGGCAAAAAGAAGGCTAAGCCACTTAAAAGCCAGACGTACCATCTGATAACATTCACATCATCAGAACTAATGAGTTCAAGACAGACAGATCGGTTCTCATGGTTTTTTGAGGTAATAAAGTAGTAGATAGGACTCACGGCCAACAGTGAAATTAACCAAGATGCACAACATGCCACAGTAACCCATCCCTTTTTCCGAACAAGGAGACACCATATTGGGTGGACAATTGCAAAGTATCGGAAGATGCTGAAGCAGGTTAGAAAGAGGATGCTGCTGTACAGATTGAACTGGAAGGTGAAGCGGATGAACTTGCACAAGAAATCTCCGAAGACCCAGTGTTCTCCGTTGGCATAGTAGTGAATCAGGAAAGGAAGGCTAATTAAGTATAGTAGGTCTGTGCAGGCCAAGTTGAACATGATGACAGTGCTGCTTTTCCAGGGCCTCATCTTGAAAGTATACACCCACAGTGCCATAATGTTGCCCAGGAAGCCAATGAAAAAGATCACGCCATAAAAGGGCGGCAGGTAGGATTTTATGAATTTACGGATGTCATCAGTGCAATTCACAGGAGCGGCTGCATCATAACTTGGCAGTGTGTTGGTCAAATTTGCTGAAGACATCTCCGTGTTTGCTGATAGCATTGTGAGGCTTTAAAGAAAGAGAAAAAAGGAAGTATTAGTTTGGCATACATGAATTTGGATCTTTGGTTCCCAAAGTGGGGCAATTTGAGTGTGAGTTATCAGCAGGCATTTAGCCTCGGGGGGGGGGGCTTGAGGGGCTTCAGCCCCACCCCCAATTCTCAGGGTGGTCCAGGGTGGTCCACCTTAGTGGTACATTACTTAAACTGTTATGTGCATTCATATTATGATCTGATAACCATGCTCAATATATCCCATATGCATGGGGGTATTGGGATAACAATACAAAAGGTTTGCTAGGGTAGATCCTCTCTCATTCAGACTCAGCCCCCCCGAATCAAACTCAGCCCCCCCCCCCCAATCAAAATCCTGGCTACAGTACTGGTTATCAGCATTGAGTTTTTGCATTTCTTATGGTTCTAGGGGCCTCATATATAGTATGTAAATATATATCAAAATAGACAAGATGGTCAGCTGGTGTCAATGGCGAGGAGAAAAGACCACTAATAGAGAGGAGGGTGAGAGCATGAAGTTAACTAGAGAGTGCATGAGCATAGAAAAGTGAGGCCACTTTCATGCCAAACACCTAATCCCTCTCAGTTGTCTTTCAACTTTACAAGCTATACAAACTATATTAAAATGTATTTTTGTTCTGCATTTGAATGTAGCAAGAAGTCTGGGAAAAATTCCAAAGCGCCAGTATTACTTTCATAGGTAAGTCAATAATTTTGTGTTAAAAAAAAAAAAGAGCCGCAAGAAAATGAACATCTGGTGATGGGATATTTTCACATATTTTCACCAAATATATGCAATTAAGTTGGACACTAAAGTTGCCCTGAATTCAATGCAGATTACTCAAATAAATTTGTTCTGTTATATTTATTTTTCATGGATGTTATGTTCTTTGGAATCTTCTTTAGACCAAGTTAATGTCTTTTTTGGCTTCTTCCATGTAAACAGGAGGAGTTCACTTTTTGAGAATAAAATTATATGTCAGAGGGAGGCATCAGGATTTTAGAGATGCTTAGGTGGGACATGGCCAAAAAAAGGCTGGGAACCACTGGTTTTGACACAGTGACTTGAATGCAGATCTATTGAACTCAATGGGACTTATTTTAAGTCTGAGTGAAACCTAATCTGCTCAGCTATTTTGTGATAGGGCTGCGATACATGAAAAGAGAGGGAGATTACTATTAAGAGGAGTTATCATTTTAATCTCTTGCAGTTCTTATTCTGAGCCTTTCATTACATGATTTCTTCAGTATAGTGTTCTCGCCTTTCACTTCATGGCACAATAATCGTAGCTGAATAATCAGTCATGAAACTTCCTATGCGTAATATAATTTTTAAAAATTCTGAGGAAGGGTTTTTCCCCATGTAATTCAAGAATGTATATACTTTTGTTATTTTAATTTTGTGTGTGTTGACTTTTAATATTTTTGTGAAGCTTTTAGGATGCCCAACGTTCAAGTTTTTATGTACATGTTAAAAAATAGATCTGTGATACAATTGAGGCTGCAGTATTTAGTAGTGCTATGCAGCACGTTTGGCTACATCCCAAGTAACAAAACGAATTTGCCTGACTTGGACCAATGTGTACAAATTCTAGATTTGCCCAGATAAGTTCTGGAACAGAGAGACAGAGAAAATTTCCAGCAGTCAGAAACCAGGAGTAAGACCTGTAGCTTAGGGGGGAGATGTGATTATAGAGCACAATAATCAGTCTGTCCCCATTCTCAAAGTATAGATGGGTGTGGGGACTAAGGGGCAATGCATGGGTAGTTTTCAGTGTCATCCCAGATCATCAAATGCCTTAAAGGTGGAATTGTCACACAGAGCAGTTCGGCCGCTATGAAAGCATCCTCTCCTCACTCCTATTTCCTTTTGTGTTGTCATTAAATCTCATCAGTTGGACTGAAAGAATAAAGGAGAATGCACCTTCTCCTTACTTAAGCTGTTATTTCTTCAACATCTATCTATCATTATCCCATTTCTTGGTAAAACATTAATAGACTTCATTGTCTGATTCCCTATGGCAGTGTTTCTCAAACTGTGTTTCTCCAGCTGTTTTGGATTTTAGCTCCCAGAAATCCCAGACAGCTTAACAGCTGTTAGCAATTGTGGGAGCTGAAGTCCAAAACATCTAGAGAGAGAGAATGGGAGACAATGATAGGACAAAAGAAAGAATTACCTGGGGAGGAAATAGCATACGTTACAGGTGCCAAACACAAAACAAAGAAATTGGAATTGTCTGTCAGACATTTGGCATGGTTAATCTCCCCTTTAGAATTTCACGTGTCTTCTAATTACATATGTGTACACGTGTGAACAATTAAAACATACAGTACATTCTTGGATTCTCAATATATGCAACTGGTAAAATTGGTGTTCTGGATTTCTGAATTCCAATTCAGATGTGTGGTCCAGATCAGAATGGATTTTGTTTTCATTGATTTAGACTAGTGATTCCCAAATTGTATTTCTTATGGTGTTTTGGACTTTAACTCCCAAAATGACTATTGGCCAAAATGGGAGATGAAATCCAAAACATGAGGAGGACTACAGTTTGGGAATCATTGATTCCATTCAGTATGTGTGTTATATACAGTTCTAATATTTAAGGTAAACATAAAGGTTTCCACTTGACATTAAGTCTAGTCAAATCCAACTCTGGGGGGTAGTGCTCATCTCCATTTCTAAGCTGAAGAGCTGGTGTTGCCTGTAGATGCCTCCAAGGTCATGTGGCCAGCATGACTGCATGGAGTGCCATTACCTTCTCGCTGGAGATGTACCTATTGATCTACTCACATTTGCATGTTTTCAAACTGCTAAATTGGCAGAAACTGGGGCTAACAGCGGGAGCTCACCCTGCTCCTTGGTTTCGAATCACTGACCTTTCAGTCAGCAAGTGCAGCAGCTCAGCGGTTTAACCCACTGTACAATCAGGGACTCCTGTTCTAATATTTAGTGGGCCTATTCGTTATTTATATATTTCATTCTTGATTGTGCTTTTTAGACTGCCAAGTAATCAGAGTTCTTCTCATGGAGTGTTATATATAAAAGTATAAAATATAAACCATGGAATAATGTAGAAAAACATGATAAAACAATACTAAAAATAACAAAATACTAAAATACATAAAGTCAGCAGCAAAATAAAATAGTACCATGATCTGAAGCAATGGAAAATATGTATCTAAATGCCTGGGGAAATGAAAGGTATTCAACTTGTGCTGAAAATACAGTAATGTAGGCATCTCTTAAGTGGTGATTTCATGGATGCCACTACTTGGAGGGCCTTCTCTCTCTTGTAATCACCAATGTATCCTTATTTGGAGGATAACCTTAGGATCTAGAAACAGATAACAGTCCAAGCTTGCAAAAATAGTTTTTGATATAACTACAGATAGCAGACAACATATTGGAAGAAATCTCTCTTCTCAGGAGTTTCAAAAATCACATTTTAGACTATAATTCCCAGAATTCCCTATCCAACATCACTAAGGCGGGCTAGAGGGATTCTTGGAATAGTTCAAAAAGTAACATTTCCCAAGCTTTCCCCTTCATTCATACAGGATGGAATACTTCTTCTAAGGCGCTGTGATTTCTTTA
This sequence comes from Anolis apletophallus, assembly GCA_030556195.1. Lineage (NCBI taxonomy): Eukaryota > Metazoa > Chordata > Lepidosauria > Squamata > Anolidae > Anolis > Anolis apletophallus. The sequence continues at coordinate 109,461,943 of JARBWK010000004.1, forward strand.
CATGGAGATTACAACAGCTAACACTTTCTTACTACCATGCTTCTTGCATGAGCCATATCATCTTCATTTGTAGGCCAAAAGAAATAGTCCTTACTATTCTGCAGTCTTATAATACTGTGGCTTCATTATAATTCAGAATTCGTATTGACTTTAGGGCTGGGTTTTGCACGTGATTTTTATCCAGTTTTTATACTTTAAAGTCAAAGGGGTAAGTTCCTGCTTAGCTTTAGATATTAACTTTCTGTGGATCATTTTAGCATCAGAAAATTCAGTGTACCTGTCAGTTGCTTGGATCCTTTCTGCTCCTCTTCATGATCCGGCCCAAAGGACAACAGACTCAGACGGTCAGCAATGGCTGGATTGCAAAGAGTCAGTTCTGAGATTATGTCGGTATCTGTTTCCAGGATTGCTGAAAGGACATAAAGCATGCACTGCAATCTAGATGGGGAGGATATCTACTCAGTGTTGACTTCTGTACAAACTGGTGGAACTTTACATGTTTGTTTCTAGTTTTTCCTTTCCCACCCTTAGCAGCAGAAACTGCTCTCAGCCTGTCTTGTTTGGTTATCCAATGTGTGCCAGGCCATGTCTCTTGGGGGAAAGGTGAGTAAGCTTTGACAGTCTGAGGGAGGATTTCCTAAAGAGGAAAATAAGTTGTGCAGAAAACATTATTATCAACGGCTGGCCCTACCAGTATCTGTCTCAGGAGTCAGAAGCTCGGAGTGATGTAGGAGTGATGTAGAGCTAGGAGTGATGTAGAGCTAGGAGTGATGTAGAGCTACTAGTATATGCCATAGGGTCTGCCATATACCTCTGAAAGTTTGCCTGCTGCTCTCAGATACACTTCTGGATGCTGATCTGTCACCACTATCTTTTGACCTTCCTGTGATATAAGTACTGATGAGGACTCAAAAGAGCAAATCCTGTGCAGTTCACTGTACAATCTACCTAGAAGGTCATTGCATTCTGTGGACTGTATTCCCAAGTCAGTGTATGTATGGTTGCACCCCATGACGTTAATTCTATCTTGGTTTTTCTCGGGTCTTAAACATCTTAGAGACACTTTGTTTCCAGAACTGCTACAGGAGCATTGGTGCAGAATAATTGCCCAAGATCGGGGCTAAAGGTTTTGTAGGCCTGTTCAGCTAGAAAGAGGAGCCATTGATTTCAAGAATGGTTTGGCAGCTTGTGCTTTCACATTTTCTCAGTGATACTTATGTGTGCCCTGCAGTATCAATTTAGTTAATGACTAGAACTGGATAAATCACAGCAGTGGAAGTAAGCAAAGTATGTTCATTTACCCATCACAGATTTTTGTGTTTTCACTCAACATCCCACTCTAGGGATGACATCAATACATTGAAATCCTTTTTGATTGATTGCTTTCAGTTATTTTAGCTGTCTTAGCTATTCCTTTCAATCAAGGTAGCCTTAAATATATTCCTTTGATTTTGAAGGTACAGGCATGGATAATTCTGCCTTCTGTTGAGAGTGTTCAACTTACAATTACACACACACACACACAGACAGAGAGAGAGAGAGAGAGAGAGAGAGAGAGAGAGAGAGAGAGAGAGAGAGAGAATATAATGGAATATATACAGTATATAGAGAGAGGGAGGGAGAGAGACTGAATATATAATGTGTGCTTTTTACATTAGGATCCCTCCCCACTCCCACCAAATAGATGGACAGGATGAATCTGACATGGAACATTTTGGCATGAGGTATTGCCTTGGACTACACTCTGAAATCTAAATCAATTTAGTCTCCAAAGTGTTACCGTACTTTTGAAAAATTCTCTGCAGAGAAGACACAATTATTGGGCTGACCAGGCAAAGGAGACTAAGCATCTCCCATCTGTCATTGCCAGGAACATTCCTCCTCTTCTCCTTTCCACCTATGGCAGTCCTTTTTTTTGGCCCAGGATGAGGCACATACACACACAGAATTTGTGACATCGCCCCTGTGTGTGTGCGCGCGCACGCGCTGCTTGTGAGTGCACATATTCAAACTTGCACACAAATTCATACATGCAATTGCATACATAATATGTGTGTATACATATACACAAAAACAGAGATTTAGTAGCCTGCTTCCATTTGCTGATAACAATTATTTTCTGTGAGCTGCCAAAGACTCAAAGTTCTTTATCACTTTATAATCCTGTGAAAGTCGTGTAGTCTAGTGCCAGGTTAGCCCAGTATACAAATTCTCCTGACAGACTGCAATTGTCAGTGGATATCTTTGCACAATTAAGGTTCTACTTTTATGTTGTCTCACCTCACCTTGACCCCAAGAGTTCTGCCCAAAACACCAACCCAAGATGCTCCCTGGGAGGCATTTCCTTAAACAGAGCAGGGGCTGGTAGTCAATAAAACTGTAGTGTAGATTGCAGGGAAGATGAAAGTAGATATAGAACACGCATGAGACTGATCCAAGGTGATCTGTACATAACTGTTCTCTGAGGCTCTCATGAAAGTTTCTCCTTATCTGATGCTCTACCTCCATTCAGCTTCTTCTACCTTGAAGTGCTTTTAAGTCCTCTAATTTAAATCATTGTATTATAACCTTTGTGCGATGGACATGTCCAAGATATCTGATTACCTGGGGTAAAAAAAACAAAATCTTAGTCTCTCACATTTCATATATACAAAGGCCATCTGGACTGACAGACGAGTCTTCCTTCAACACTCACAACCTTGTGTATCTAAGAAAGAAGGCAAAAGCAGCTTGATTTGCAGGGCAGGTTGTGTGGCACTCAACTCTCTACTCGATGCTAAAACTGGTTTTCCTATCATAGGTCAATGATACATCTGGCCCTATCAAGCGGGGGAGACATTTTAGTCTTTGTGTTGTGAATTTGAACCTACTGAGTTTCTGGACTGTTGTTGTCGATATGTTGTCATTGACATATTAATGGGGGAAAGCCAAAAAGTAATTATGATTTTTTGATAGTGAAAAAATATAATATTTAAAATACAATTGCCATTTCTTGCTCCATTATTTAATGCTTTGTGAGGTTATGAGAAAAGGGAAGTTGTGGAATGCTAGCTCTGAACTGGTAAATACTTAAAAGGCCAATTATAGCTTTTATAGTGATGTACAAATGTAGTATAAAGAGCCTGACTTGTATACACATCTATGATTCAGTTTGTCTTCTAGTTTAATTGTACTTTAAATACTGTATATACTTGAGTATAAGCCTAGTTTTTCACCCCCTTTTTAAGGCTGAAATAGCACCCCTCAGCTTATACTCGGGTGAGGGTCTTGGCGGGAAGGGGTGGGGCTGAAATAATGGCTTCTTTCAACCCCACACCTTCCTGCCAGGACTCTCACCTCTCTACACAGCAACCCTGCTCTCCTTCCTCTCCTCCTTTCTTGCACAGTGCATGGCTTCCCATCCTCCTCTCTTGGCGCCAGTCTTTCCAACTTTTCCTTATTCATATACACACAGCATTTCCCCCAAAATGTATAGTTAAAATAAGCTATAGTAATTATTGGAAGAATACATAAGCACATTTTCATTGAAGAAGGTTACAATAATTGTTTAATCAGAGCTGGACAGTCTTATCTTAAATTACGGTTTAATGTAAATATTCAAAAACATTTAACCTACTGATGCCTCAAATAATGTAATTTTATTGGTATCTGTTTTTAGTTTGGAATTTACCAGTAGCTGCTGCAATTCCCACCCTTGTTTTATACTCGAGTCAATCCATTTTCCCAGTTTTTTGTGATAAAATTGGGTGCCTCAGCTTATATTCGGGTTGGCTTATACTCAAGTATATATGGTACCTTCATTGACTTTGGCTTTTAGCCCCTGAGCACTGTTTGTTTCATTCTTCACCTTCATTGACTATCCAGCTGGTTTAGTCAATTTTGTTCCCTCTTATCCCTTCTATTTGCCAGTGTAAGAACTTGAATTCCAGGCCCTTCCACACAGCCATAGAACCCAGAACGTCAATACAGAAAATCCCACAATATCTGCTTTGAACTGGATTATCTGAGACCACACTGCCATCTATTCCAGTTCAAAGCAGATAATGTGGGATTTTTTTCAGCTGTGTGGAAGGGCCACCAGTTTATTAACATTCTCTTAACAGTGATATACATAGGTAGGTAAGTAGGCTTGGTTTAGAATCCTAAAATCGCAATTCTAAAATCAAATGGGGGGGGGATTTTTTTTTTGATTAGTATATCAAATACTTACAAAAATTTTTGCAAAAAGTGCTAAAATGTAACTTAATTACTAACG
>JARBWK010000004.1:109466297-109504517 GCA_030556195.1 Anolis apletophallus
CGGGCAGCTCTGCCCAACAGCAGACAGACACTGAATAGACTTGGGACTCTTGGCCTGGCGTGACCAGGAATCCCCGAGGTAGAACGAACTAACTGTATGTATGCTGTATGTATGTGAAGGGAACGCAACACACGCTTGTGGGCCCTTAACACGGAAGGGCAAGGCAAGGGCAGCTCTGCCCAACAGCAGACAGACACTGAATAGACTTGGGCCTCTTGATCTGGCGTGACCAGGAAGCCCCTAGAGATACAACTGTATGTTATGTAATATGTAAAGGCTGGCTAAGGATAGTATATTATTGTTAAGAAATGTTACAACTAAATGTTTGGCTTATGCCCAAGAATAAACAATACAATACAAAAGAGTTACACCAACGCAGTAACAGCAGGGAAAAAAACCCTTTGCCACAAAAAATTGTCAATGGAGATTATTCAAGCATTGGATGAATGAATGAATTATTACTGTTAATAAATTTAATATGTTATATTATGTTACAATATTTGGCTTATGCACAAGAGTAACCAGTAAAAGTAACACCAAAACGCAAAGCCCTAACAGAAGGAAGAAAGCCTTTGCCAGAAAAATTGTCAATTAATATCCAGCATTGGGTGACTGAAGAATTAATAATGTAATATGTAATAACAAGGTAACAAGGTAATATTTGGCTTATGCCCTGGATTTACCAAATAAAAAATAAACCTATGGCAGGCAGCCAGCCTGCCAATGCAAACTTTAGCACTCAAAGTTTGCTGAATGAATGAATGGCTGTATAAATGAATGGCTGGATAAATTAATGGCTGAATTGGTTGAATGAATGAATGAATGGCTGAATGAATGAATGAATGAATGAATGGCTGAATGAATGAATGAATGAATGAACGAATGAACGAACGAAGCAAGCTTTAAAGGGATGAAAAGAATAATCCTTCCCTCCTCCTCCTCCTCCTCTCCTCTCCTCTCCTCCTCTATTTTTCCCCAGGGCCTGCTTCTAACAAGCGGCCAGGCAGGCAGGGTCTGGCAATAACTTTCTCCGCGACCGCGATCTTCCCGTTCCTCCCCTGCTGCTGCGAAGCGAAACCGCAATGAGCTCGCCGCGTGGTGCGCGGGTATTTAAAGGGTCTTGACCCCGCCCTCCAAGTGTTTGTTTGCCTCTGATTGGCTTAAGGGAAGGTGGAGTGATGGTGGGGTGATGGTACCACCTGGTATCCATCACCCAATGACAAAACACGCTTAAAAAGGGCAACGAAGCCATACGAATGCTTTACGGCCCAGATATAAAAATGGCGCCGCGAAGTGCCGTAAAAGGAAGTCTACTTCCGGGTTCACGACAGCAATCCGTAAAACACCAAAAGTCCCATTAATAACGAATTTCTAACGACTCAATTAGATTTCCGTTTCAATTTTAGCATGCCTAGTAGGTAGATATGGATAGTAGGCCTGTTTTCGAATGTCAGATGCATCCGAAATTCGGATGTAATTCGGATGTTTTTGACTTTTGAAGCGACTACGAAGAGAGTTAAGGAAACAGGAAGTGGATTTGCCATTTCGAAGTCTCCGTAGCCATATGCGGATATGGCTTGTATGTCTTTTCCGCCCTTCTCTATTTTTGTCCCATTGCATTTAAAATGTTTAAAATGTTTATTAATGTGTTAAATGTGTTCAGTATTTTGTACCAGTGTAGCTAGTTTTGTCTGTAGTAGCGGTCAAAAATGGAGGGAAAGGGAATCCCCCAAGTTTTGACTGTCCCTTTCTGTAGGTTTCCATGCATTGCACAATCACGGACGCCATTAACAAAGCCTTCCAAATTTCGGATGTACATCCGAATCAATTTCGAAAAAACTTCTGAAAACTTCGGAAGTCTATCAGATACAAGGCGCCAGCACCCCCTACATCTGAAGCGAGTTATGAAGCCGTTTTTTTCCATGATAAAACAGGCCTAATGGATAGATATGCTAGTGATCTAAAGTTTCATAGAGAACTGCCCTAGGGAATGAGTTCCAAAATACTGAATTCACGAATCATGCTTTCTCTTCCTAGTCATGGTTTTGCAGTGATAAATGTTTTGTTTGTTTAGAGTAACTAATAGGAATGGAAAGCGCATTCAGAAATATGCAAATAGGTCAAAAAAAATTTCAAGAGTCAAAACACCCTGATGAGAAAAATCCTGAACTGAAGATAATCTTTGTTGTTTAGGACTTAACTCTACACAAAATGCACACAATTGTTTTGTTTGAATAACAGTATTTTCTATGTAAAAACAGCAGTTTTGTGTAGAAAATAGTATTTCTAAGTGGACAAATTATCCACCCCCATGTCCAATTTTTGTGAAGAATAAGTCCTGAATTGTGAATAGGCTTCAAACACCACTTCATTTCCAAATGTTTTCTTTCATTGGGAGAAATTGAGGCCTCGGTGGTGCAGTGGGTTAAACCCTTGTGCCGGCAGGACTAAAGACCGACAGGTTGGAGGTCTGAATCCAGGAAGAGCGTGGATGAGCTCCCTCTGTCAGCTCCAGGTCCCCATCGGAGGACATCAGAGAAGCCTCCCACAAGGAAGGTAAAACATCAAAACATCCAGGCATCCCCTGGACAACATCCTTGCAGACGACCAATTCTCTCACACCAGAGGTGACTTTCCCAAGTTTCTCAAGTCGCTCCTGACATGAAAAAAAATTGGGAGAAAAATTCTAAAAGTACTCATTTCTTCCTCTCAGAAGATAATAGTAAAGAATCATCACCCTAATAACTAGATTATTTTATACTATAACATTTGATAGACATTGTTGTGAACAAAAATGCATGTCTTGCCACATCTGTTGAGCAAATCTAGACTTTAGTTTACTTTGGTTTTCAACATATTTTATGAGATAATTTCAATACAATACAAAAATAAATTATATACAAACCAAAAAAAGGAAAAAGAAGACAAAATAGAAAGAATGCTGAAAAGCAGAAAGATGGGGATTTATATTTAATTTCCAGCTTTCCTAATGATGGTTAGATATCCTACTATGTAAAATAACTTCCCCAACTCCAATATGTACTATTTATATACTTTTTCAGGTTAACTAGATCTTTTAATTGTCAAAATCTACAGCTAGCATATCACTCTTTTTTTCCTGCAAAGAGATATTCAAAGGTTTCAACTCTTTTAAAAGTGCTGCCACCGATGTCTCTATGATCAATGTTGATAATTTGAACATCTCAAATTTCAACTACGTGGATGATACTGGGCAACATTCTTCTTTCATAGCTTTTGCCAAGGAGGCCCTGGATGCCTGGATGCATTGCCTGGATGCATCGTCTCTGTTGTCTTGGCAAGCTGAGAGGTAATAAACAAATATTTTTTTTAAACCCACAAATTTTGCAAGTGTGCAGTACAACTGTGACAAAGTAGTGCTTTATATATTTACCTATCTGTATATATTTACTTATAGAAGGTCCAAGCATATCAACCAGGCATAGGGAAACTCGGCCCCTCCAGGTGTTTTAGACTACAACTCCCACAATTCCTTACAGCCAGTAAGCTGTTAGGAATTGTGGGAGTTGAAGTCCAAAACACCTGGAGGGCCCAAGTTTGCTCATGCCTGATATAAACTGTTAAGAACAGATTTGGGTCATGCTTTAGCTAGGGCAATAGCACCCCCTCCCCACATTTTGGATAGTGACCTTCTTTAAAAGTGTCCTTGATGGTGCTAAGCCTTGTTGATATTGTACACTTCCTAGTCATACTTTTCTTTTCCTTCCTGCAGTCTTTCCCGGTGAGGTGGTGTTACTCATATGACCAACCCTGCAACACTTTAAATATGTTTCACATTTTGTATGCCAACACAGCCCTCTATTTACTGAATCTAATAATAATATTTACCTTTATATTTGCTCCATGCTTATGGCCAGGTTGTCCAGAATAATAAAATGGCATTTGAAAATTTAAAAAATAAACCGCAAGAACTCTTATCTACAAACGCTTAAACCTCCTACATTTGCCTTGCTTTCTCTCAGGGCCCTTCCACACAGCCATATAATCCAGAATATCAAGGCAAAAAAATCCACAATATCTGCTTTGAACTGGGTTATCTGAGTCCACACTGCCATATATTCCAATTCAAAGCAGATAATGTGGGATTTTATTCAGCTGTGTGGAATGGGGCTCAGTGTCCCCATCAGTCACTGGCTATTTTTTCAAAATCTAAGAGCTTGACACTAGAGGGTGCTGTTGCTCAGTGTTTCAAGACACTGTTTTTTATTGTACTCTGCCTTATAATTTTTTTGTAATATGAATGAAAAATGAACCTGTCAAGGGTCTATGGATATTGCTGAAAAAGTGAAAACTTGGTGTTGGAGAGATGAATTTGGCAGGCTGGGGAACAAAATGGGGAGCAAGAGATACAAGAGATGCCTGTGGATTGATTTTGAACTGATTCCTCCTGTCTGCATTACACGTGTGTAAAGTGAAAAATGGATGGGGCTGGGTAAGGGGTTTGTACCCCCTCCTTCCCATCTTGACTGTGCTTATTTGGCATAATGTCACTATGGAGCCTACACATGGGTGGCAGTAAATACACAGGGTCTTGTCAGCACAATCTTGGCCTTGACGGGGCATATTTACATGAAACATTTATATATGTTATGTCTATTTAATAAGAACTGAATACCCTGAAAGTATCAGATTCTGTCTGATCTGGAAAGCTAAACAGGGTCAGAACAAACATCCTTGCAAGGGAGACCACAAGAGGAATCCCAAGTGTTACAGGCTTTATTCAGAGGAAGACACTTCTGTCATTGCCTCTTTCTCAGTATAGCCTACAAAATTCCTTGTCTAAGTAAACCCTTTGAAATTCATGAAGTCACCATATGCCATCAGGATAGTAAAGGTTAAGGTTTCCCCTTGACATTAAGTCTTGCCGTGTCCTACTTTGGGCAGGCCTGGATCATGCCCTTTTGGCACCCTAGGCCACGGGCTCTTCCGCCGCCCCTGGCTCCGCCCCCGCTCCCCGCGCCCCTGCGCAGAGGGAGCTGAGGGGGCAGGGCGTCTGCGGCCATGTGGTGCTTGCACCGCGTCCTCGGCGTCAGCCCTGCCCGTTTTTCCTTAAGACGGGCGGGGCTGACGCCGAGGACCTTGGCGCGAGAGAGGAGGAAGAGGAGGAGAAAAGCCCGCTGCGCTGCCCCCTCCTCGCGCCGCATCCTCAGCGTCGGCCCCGCCCGTCTTTCCTTAAGACGGGCGGGGCTGACGCCAAGGGGGCGGAACGAGGGGGGCCAGCGTGGCGGGGTTTCTCTCTCCGCCTCTTCCTCTCTCACGCCGTGTCCTCGGCCACGTCCTTAAGGAAAGACGAGTGGGGCCGACGCCAAGGGGGCGGTGCGAGGAGGGGGCGGTGCAGCCAGGCTTCTTTAGGGGCTATGGTGCTCCGCGCACAGGCACAGGAGCACCCGAGGATGGAACTTTTTTTTTATAGTTTTTTATTGTTTTTCAAAATAAACATGAACATCGACATCAACAGATTGTGATGGGTAGGGGTGTAGGAGTGTGGGGGTTCAAGGTGTGGGAGGGGGTGGGGTAGATACACTGGGTAGGTATGCAACAGTATAAAATGACTTCCCAAAGACAGTCCAAGTGCGTCTTTGTTCGTGTTCGCACTGTTTGATTATGTTCCTTTCACAGTGGGTGTATGGCTGTCAGTCTTATAGTTCATTTATTTCCACTGTGAATTTGTGGCCTTTGTTTTGCATATATTTCTTTAGGCTGGTCCAGTCCGTTTTGTTTCTTTCCTTGTTTATATTGTGGGCTAGGGCATCCATCTGGATTACGTCTAGGGTCTTCAAGATCCAATCTTCTTTGCTGGGAAGTGTATTTTGTTTCCACCATCTTGCCAATGTTATGCGTGCACAAGTGCTTAGTAAAAATAGCATTCTATCTTGGTTCTCAGAGAGTTGGTTGCCTGTCAGTCCCAGGAGGTAGATTTGGGGGTCTAACTCTATTTTTTTCCCTAGTATTTCTTGTGTTGCTTGGTGTATTTCTCTCCAGTATTTTTTGACCTTTTGGCACTCCCACCATTGATGAATATATGTCCCCGTCTTCTGCTCACATTTCCAACATTTCCCGGAGCATTTCTTGTCAAATTTGGCTAATCTGGCGGGGTACAGGTGCCACCTGTACTGCATTTTAAGCCAGTTTTCCCTCAATTTCCGTAGCTTTGTAATATTTTAATTTTTTTCCCCATATTTCCTCCCACTGGTGTAGGGAGACTGTATGTCCTAAATCTTTAGCCCATTTGATGTGACTATCTTTGATTAGGTCTTCTTCCATCGCCCATTCTAGTAGCAGTTTGTAGATGCAACTGATGTTTTTTTTCTTTTTTCTCACTAGTGGCTCCCAGATTGTATCTTCCGTGAATCCGATCTTTTTATCTGTATTATAATGTTCGTTTATCTGAAAATACTGGAACCACGTTAAGTTTGGGTGGCTTTGTCGTAGTTCTTCTATTGTTTTTATCTCCCACTTATTTTGTGTTTTTTTTCAAAATCTGCTTGTACGTTAGCCATGTTTTGTCTGCTAACTCTTTCTTATAGAAAGCCTCCATGGGGAGATCCATAACGGTGTTTGTCTATATAGTCTTATTTATATTTTCCCAAGTCCGGGACAGGGCCGCCCTTATATAGTGATGTTCAAAGTTCTTTTCCACCCTTTTTCTATTATACCACATGTATGCGTGCCATCCGGCACGGAGGTCATGTCCTTCCAATGTTGTCTGTCTTTTGTTTTGCAGTAGTGCCCAATCCTTAATAGCTACTAGGTTACAGGCCTCGTAGTACAATTTGATGTCTGGTAGCCCAAACCCTCCCCGTCTCTTTTCATCTGTCATACTTTTTAGATTTATCCTCGCCTTTTTATTCTTCCAAATGAATTTTCTTAGGTCTGTGTTCCATTTTTTGAATAGTGTATCATTCCTAATTACCGGTATTGTTTGATATAGGAACAACAGCCTTGGTAATACCGTCATTTTAATAGTGGCAATTCTGCCTAGTAAAGAAATATTTTGCTTGTTCCATCTATTTAGGTCCATTTGTATTTGTTTCCATAATTGTTCGTAATTGTTTTTGATCAGATCTATGTTTTTAGCAGTCAGTGTTATTCCTAAATATCTGATTTTCTTCTCTATTTTCAATCCTGTTTTGTCTTGTAGAATATCTTTTTCCTTTTCATCTAGATGTTTGACTATTAATTTTGTTTTCTGTTTATTCAAATTGAAACCGGCAATATGTCCAAACTTCTCGAATTTCTTGAGCCATTTATCTATATTAGGAACGGGGTTTTCTATACTGCAGACGATGTCGTCCGCATAGACTCTGATTTTGTATTCCTCTTTCCCTACTCTAGTTCCCTTTAGTTCCTTATCCTGATTTATTTCTCTTACTATAGTCTCTGTTGCCAAGATGAAGAGTAATGGGGATAAGGGGCATCCTGTCTTACTCCCTTTTTATTTGGATTTTATTTTTTTTTCTTGCCCGTTGATTATTAGGGTAGCCTCTTGGTTGTTATATAACGCCTCTATGATATTTTGGAAGTGAAACCCCATATCCATTTCCCTCATCAATAATTTCATATAATTCCAATTAATTTTATCGAACGCCTTTTCGGCGTCGATAAAAAGCAAAGCTAATTTTTTTTCATTATGCCTTTCGTAGTATTCTAGTGTGTTTATTATACTTCTTGTATTTTCCTTTAATTGGCGTTCTGGCAGAAACCCCGTCTGATCATTAGAGGTCCAGTCTTTTAAAAATAGTTTTAATCTGTTCGCTATGATGGAGGTGAAGACTTTGTAGTCTGTGTTTAGCAAGGATATCGGTCTGTAATTTATCATATTTGTTTTTTCGGAGTTCTCTTTATGAATGAGTGTGATGTTTGCCGTCTCCCATGTTTTGGGAATTTCTTTACTTGTTCTGATACTGTTAAATATTTCTAGTAGTATGCCTGAAAGCTCATTTTTATAGGTCTTATAATATATGGCTGTTAGACCATCTGGTCCGGGCGACTTATTATTTTTAAGCCCTTCAATACTCGTCATTACCGAGGATGGAACTTTTTTTTTAAAAAAATAATTTTTTATAAATTTGAGGTGGCGGATCTGCTGCCCCCCCATGGCCGCCGCCCTAGGCCGTGGCCTAGGGTGGCCTTATGGGTAATCTGGGCCTGCCTCTGGGGGGTGGTGCTCATCTCCATTTCTAAGCCGAAGAGCTGGTGTTGTCCGTAGACGCTTCCAAGGTAATGTGGTCAGTATGACTGCATGGAGTGCCGTTATCTTCCTGCCAGAGCAGTACCTATTGATCTACTCACATTTGCATGTTTTCGAACTGCTAGGTTGGCAGGAACTGGGGCTAACAGCAGGAGCTCACCCCGCTCCCTGGAATTGAGCCAAAAAACAATTTTTGGCTATTTTTGTGTATGTAAATTCCTGGGTTGATTGATTGATTGATTGATTGATTTTATTATTTATGAGTCGCCCTCCACGTCAGTGCTCTGGGTGACTTACACATAAAACACATAAAACAGTTCAATAGTTAAAGCTAAAAGAATAGGAAATTAGTTAAAATAGTTCCAGTAACTCAGGGTTCTGTGTGTCTGTCTGTGAATTTTTTGCATAGAAAGCAGGAAGCAATGTACAAACCACCACAAACATGGCCGTCTCAAAATCTCTTTTTGGGCAAAAGAACACTAGTCGCATGCAACACCCCACAATTCTCACATATATTTCATGGCAGAATAATTCCCTGTAAGTCTTCAGGATGTGCAAACAGTAGATGAGAATTGTGCAGCAATATTGGTTGTCTCCACAGGGTGGAGAATATTTTCATTCCTAATGTCTGCAGCCTAGGATTGTGTTTCTGTGACCAAATTTCACTGTCCACCCTTGACTGTAATGAGCAAAATTCAGTAAAATAACAATAATGAGAATAATAGCATCTGTAATGTTGTTTCTGCATGCCACTTTGATCAGAACCTCAGGTCTAAGTGGTTTTTAAATATGCATCAATAAATAAATGAACATTTAGTATTTTAAAGAAGAAATATTCACTGTGAATCAGAGATGAAGGCACGGCTGGATTTATGTAGAAGACAGTTTAGTAATTTAACTCTTGGTTTATGTAATTTAATCTAAATCTTAGATTAGCAATTTACATCATAGATTTAGATTGTGAAGATCTTCAAGATTGTCGTTTGTAAAATACATTTTTATAATCGTATTGGGTCTCTTAAACTTAGCATAGTTGATGTTGTGGATAGCTTGGAAAGCAAGGATGATATGGGTGGAAGGCTCAGTATTCAATCTGGGGCACAGCAGAGCCCAACAGCTCCCTCAGCTAAGCATTGAAGCAGAACTCATGGAAGGAGCTACTAGTTCTCAGCCTGCAGAACCGGTGCACGTGAGTTCCTCTGAGCAGGCTGAGGAAGAGTTAACTGTTTCAGTTGTTATGGACCTGTGAAGAGAGAGGCCTTAGCTACACAGTTCCTTGAAATTAACTGAGAAGCAAGCCAGCAACAGGTGACACCAGAAAACGTAGAATGTAAGGAGTTCAGGTGTAGCACCTTGTTGGCTGCAATGTCAGTTCAAGAAGTTACGACCTTGGATTCTTGCTATCATATGTTCCTAAATTATGGACTTACACTTGGACCTTGACTTACAGATGCTGATTCAACCTTGTACTCTGGCCATTGATATTCATCTTGTGACCCTGGAACAGGTATACGTTTTTTCCTTTGTGCATCTTGCTAAAGTTTGCATCTCTGTTGTGGCTTCATCTTAGACTGTGAATTAACTCTCTGTTGATTGATATTTGGTGAGTCAAGGATTCTGAAAGTTTAGATCAGGGGTCCTGAAACTAAGGCCCGGGGGCCGGATATGGCCCTCCAAGATTATTTACCCAGCCCTCGCTCAGGGTCGACCTAAGTCTGAAATGACTTGAAAGCACACATCAACAACAACAACAACAACAACAACAACAACAATCCTATCTCATCAGCCAAAAGCAGGCCCACACTTCCCATTGAAAAACTAATAAGTTTATATTTGTTAAAATTGTTCTTCGTTTTAATTAATGTATTGTTTTTAAGTGTTTTTTGCACTACAAATAAGGTATGTGCAGTATGCATAGGAATTCATGTATTTTTCAAATTATAATCCGGACCTCCAACAGTTTGAGGGACTGTGACCTGGCCTTCTGTTTAAAAAGTTTGTGGACACTTGGTTTAGATCCTTGACATGTCTTAAACCTACAGTGGAGATGGGACCAGTTTCAATGAATGCGATATTTGTCTTCCTTTGAGGCTGGGAGATTGTGACTTACCCAAGGTCACTCAGTAGGTTTCATGGCCAAATGAAGATTTGAACCCTGGTCTCCTAATTTGTAACCCAGCTCTCACTTTCCCTTTTGCTTGAAATGAAATAAATGAAATGAAGTTGATGGTGTCCAGGAAACTTATGCTAGAAATGTCAACGTTATTGGTTATTGCTACAGAAGCTGAGGCCTAATCTGGAGCTGAGATCACTCAGCCGCTAACAGATGATTGTGTGCACCCTTCTTGCCTAGTTTGAAGGAGTATGCACTTTTAAAAGTCAGATTGGATTATTGTGGTTTGTAGTAGCAAGCCTGGTCCAGTAAAAGATATCCCCTCACCCTTCCAATTAACTGTGAACATTTTGTTTTCATCACTCATCACAAAACCTGTTTTCAGCATGCAGGGTATTTATAATCTTCAGCTTCAGAAGACAAGGGGAGAAGGGTGATACAACCTTCGCAAGTAGGTTAAGAATAACACTTCACTTGTGGAGACCATCAATAAAGTGTACCCCGGCTGTATAATTATCTTATTAATTGGAACATTATTTACAGGGAGAGCTTCCTGCACAGCATGCGCCTCTTTTCTGAAATGCTTAGAGTCCCCAGCAGGCTGCCAGCATAAAGCTCCAGTTAAGGAAATAACAAAATGGTCGGTAAGTGCTTCTTAATGAATTGAGTCCTTGCAGCACAAAGAGAAGTCCTTTTCAATCTGAGAGGGAGGAGGGTGACCCTTTCAAGGTTGCAGCGCCTGGCAGCTGTGAATGCGCCCTCGCTGTTGTTCGTCACTCACTTTTAAAGTTTGTTTTTAAAAAATAAAAATAGCAAAAATGACAAACAGAGGGGATTTTATAATTTAACAATTATAAAATAAGTATGTATTTATTTGGTTCCATAAAATATCTCTTGGTGGGCTTAATATTTAAATATACCGGTATATTTATACATGGCATTTAGAATTTTAAAAATCAATGTGATTGTATTTGGTGTTTTTTTTTACTAAAAGCAGTTAACATGTTGGAATAATATTATCTAATCAATACTCCTATTCACATTTAGCAAATATAATTAAAACCATATTGACAATGCTTAGTGAAAGATCTGCTTGGAAAGCAAAGGAGAGTGAAAGTGTGGTCTAGTGCAGGGCTGTCCAACTTCTACCGGACCTGTGGCTGGAATTCCGGTTACTGATGACCTGGGGGGCCGAAGGGTCTGCCTCCGCCCCCGGCTCCGCCCCCTCCCTGGCTCCACCCCTGCCCTGCCCCCCAGCTCCGCCCCCTCCCCGGCTCCGCCCCCTCCCCGCCTCGGAGGTGTCTGTGGACGACACTGGGGCTTTGACTTGGAGATAGAGATGAACACCAAAATCCCAGTCTCAAGTCCCAGTCCCTGCTTTGAACTGGATTATATTGCAGTGTGGACTCAGGGCCCTTCCACACAGCCATATAACCCAGAATACCTGCTTTGAACTGGATTATCGGAGTCCACACTCATATAATCTGGTTTAAAGCAAATAACATGGGATTTTATTCAGATGTGTGGAAAGGAAGTCAAATAAGAAGCCAGGGCCCTTCCACACAGGCCTATAACCCTGAATGATAAGGCATAATATTCATTCTGCCTCTGCTAATAATAATAATAATAACAACAACAACAGGTTCCTGGAGTAGGAGACCTCCAAGGGCCATCCAGGGCCATCCAGTCCAATCTCCTTCTGCCATAAGGGGAAAATACAATCAAAGCATTCCTCACAGATGACCATTCAGCCTCTGATGATGATGATGATGATGATGATAATAATATTATGGGTTCCTAGAATAGGAGACCTCCAAGGGCCATCCAGTCCTACCTCCTTCTGCCACAAGGGGAAAACACAATCAAAGCATTTTTTAGCCATGTTGAATCAAACTTGGCAGACTAAACTCTCATGAGAGCAACAGAAAGTACTGAACCTTGAGTTTGGGAGTTGTAGTTCTCCATCCAGAGAGCACTGTGGACTCAAATAATGATGGATCAGGACCAAACTTGGCAGGAATCCTCAGAAGAGGAGGAAGCCAGAAAAGGAATGGATGAGCACCCCCCCCCACGCTCCGAACTCGTCCCCGCCCATTTTTTGCTCTGGCCATGCCCCCTCTCGCTCAGTGCACTCTCTCTCTCCTTCCCTCTTTGTTCAGGTGGTGGAAGGGGGAAGGAATGAAAGGGGGAAAGAGAGAGAGAAGGAGGGAGGGAGAGAGAGGGGGGAGGGAGGGAAGTAGGAGGAGGAGGAAGGGAGCCTGCTCCTCCTCCCTGCCCCACCCCGCCCCTCACCCCCCCGTGAAAAAATAAATAAAAAATATTCAAAAAATATTCAAAAAATATTCAAATAATAATAATAAATATTTTTTTAATCTTAAAAAGCAGATATCTTGCAGGAGGGTAGGGGGCCGTGGGGAAGGGGCTGGGGGCCATATACAGCCCTCGGGCTGCCAGTTGGACAGCCCTGGTCTAGTGCAAGGGTTTTAACTGTTTTTAACCCATTGGACAAACTTAAAAATCGCATTTCCTCTTCAAACATTTCAACAAAAACAAAGGATTTGTAAACTTAGAGAAAGTGGTATTTACTCAAATCTCCTGATCTCCAAAAAAACATTTTTTAAAAATTAATTAAACATACACAATTCACTTCTAAAGTGTATCTATGTGATCATTGAAGCTGCTTGCTGGTCACAGGCTTTTCAAGTGCTTTACTTTTTCAAACATAATAGTGTAAAAGAAGTTGAACTGTGAACAAAACTGAAGGGTTTGTTGTTGTTGATGATGATGCAGCATATGAATCGGAATTTGTTGACACAAAGTGGATTTTTGGCCATTAAATCAGAATGTGAGTGAAGTAGGAAATGACAAGTTTCAGGAGGATAAAATTATCAATCGTGAGAATACTTCCAGAATGAGGTGCACTTTCATTTGGAGGGCAAAACTGTGTTGACCAAGAATTCCAGAAGAATTCAAATCCCTGTTCAGTCATATATATGCAATGGGTGACCTTTGCCAAGTCACACATTCTTAGCCTTATAGGAAGACAGTGACAAACCTCTTCTGAATAAATCTTCCCAAGAAATCCCTAGGATGGAGCACCATACATTAAAGACAATTTGAAGGTCTCTAACAACAGTGATTCAATACACCAGTTGCTGGAGTCACAAGGAGGAGAGTATTATTGTGCCTATATTTCTTGCTTGTCTGTAGGCCATCTGATTGGCCACTGTGAGATGCTGGAGGCTGGACTAGATAGGGCAAAGCTGGAGAACATGGCCTTCCAGATCTCTGACTGGTGTTGGGCTGATGAGAACTTGGATGGCCACATACAAACCTTTGAACTAGCAGTACTTGTCTCCTATTTAGCATGCAACCATGCAGCCACACACAGAAAATGTGTGGCTGAGTGGACTGTGTTTATGAAAACTTATGCTAGTCTAAGAGCAAAGATGTTTTTATAGACACAGTCCACTTCATTAGACACATCTAATGTTCTTTGTCTGATGAGGTTGATGATGTCCATGAAACGTATGCTAGAAATGTCAACGTTATTGGTTATTGCTAAGGAAGATGAGGCTTAACCTGGAGCAGAGATCACCCAGCTGCTAACAGATGATTCCAATGAAATCCATATTTCAGACTGCTTGCTGGAGTTTCTCCATGATAGATGAGGACACTCAAATCAGTGAAAACCACTGTGTACTTCCCCCTCATCTAGAGGGAGGTGGGTCCATGGTTTCCGAACTAGTCATGTTCCTGGAGGCTGCCCAGATATGACATAAGGAGAACTCCCCCCCCACTGGTGGGGATTATCATCATGCAGGCTTATGCACACACACACACACACCCTTGTGGTTTTTTGTGTCCAAGATCAAAAAGATATTGCTCCCACTTATTTCTAAGGGGAGAGACATCAACCTATTACATACAAGATGGACTCCAGCAGCACTTACTTGCCACTTGCAAGCCACAAACAAAATCTCTAGGTCCTAGCAATCTTGGTTAAGCTTGACATGATTATCAGAAGGAATCAAAATGAAATCCTGTGTTTTTGCAAAAGTTAGAGACATATCTATTCTGGCACCTTCTGGGAGCAGGCCTAATATGGAGTTAAAAGATTTCTCAATGCAATACAGTATGGTATGTCCTAACAGATGGCAACCCTTCAGGTTCTCAGGTGCAGAGCTTTCCCTCCACCTTTTATGTGTTTTTTTTCCAGCTGGAAATGTCAAGGATTCACTCTTTTGCATGTAGAATACCCGTTCTGTTAATAAGGTATAATGTCCACAGATACCTTTTTTTCCGAAAGCCATACTTCTTTTTCTCATTATTATTTGTATAGCTTGCCTTTCTTTTACTTCAGGAGCTCATACATAGGATTCTCATAGTGGCTCCTACAGTCACAGATTCTGCCAAACAGGGAATTGTCATGACAGTCCCCATGGTCATATTACTATAGAGAAGTAAAAAAAATGTAGGCAGCTGTCTTTATCCATAACAACAGACTATTGTAGAGCTGTTCCTTGCAGGCCTTTTATCAAGCTAATGTATCCTAGCTGCCTCTTGAAGAGCAAGTCACTGCTCAAATACTTTGCTTTACAAGTGGATGTTGTTGGTTTTGTTTTTTTTAAAAAAATCCTCCGTTCTCCTTGACCGTTTTACCCATATCTTATTGGCCTTGCTTTGATCTCCTTGATCACTAATGAAAGTCTTTAGTTGAAGTGTGTACACATTTGTGTACATATGTTGAAATACTTACCATAAAATAGATAAGAGTCAATTCATAGATGCCATCTGGAAACATATAAGCGTTTATATAAATGTGTGTTTGTGTGTGTTGGGACACCAAGAGAGCTTTACAAAATGTTTGCTAAAGAAGATCAGTAGTTATTGGAAGTTGGGATGGATCAATCTGCTTCTGTATCACGTTTATTCATAAGGCCATTCTATCCCATTTCTGTAACTGTTGGTTTTAAAATCTATGTACACACACAGATATATACAGTATGTGGTTTTTTAAACACATTTTCTCACTAAATGAGTATACTATTAACGTATTTAGTGACATTTATAGGTATTTAAATTATTATCTACCTTTACTATATTCTAAATACACATTTTAAAATTATAAAATAATTTAAAAATGTATGTAAAATAATTTTAATGCATTTTGTTGTTGTTTAAGTTGCATCCAAATTCACTATGATTAGGAGCACAGGACGGCCCACCCTGAAAGTGGGAAAATCACAAATAAAAATCCCCACTATTGTTTATTGCAAGAACATATTCCACCAGAAGTTGAGCATTGTGGTGGAGGACCTATAGATTCCTAGAGATATGTTTTCTCTATAGATCTCTAGATCTTCTAGCACAACTCCATTGTTGGCTTGTGTTGGAAATTGACTATAGAGTCACACTGGAAGACCTAGAGATTCCTAGAGAGAACATTTTAATGAAATATATGAATGAAAAAATCCATAGAATGATAACTGCAAATATAGAGGGCTGGCTCTATGTGTGTTTCCAGTCCACCAATTGGCCTGGTTAGGTGCAGACCATGTTATCTCACATGTAAATACATAAAAGGGAAACTCCTCAAACATCCATAATTTGAATTTACTTCCGGTAAGATTACAGCTCTGTGTGGGAGCAAACAATAAAAACAATTATCATACACCAAGAATGTAAAAGTCAATCTTACATCTAATCCAGTGTTAAAAATCAAAACAAGTCTATCTCATCCAGTGTCTGATCAGATTTTCTCAGAAAGCTAACAATTTAGCCTTGAGAGCAACAAATTTCTTTTAATTTTATGGACAACCAAAAGGAAAAAATGAAAAAGTTGTTTTTGTTTTCACTTTAAGTGTATTGGGTTTTTATCTTCAATGTCATTAGCAGGTCATTAGCACTGGAGTGAACAAAAGACTTATTTTTGTAAAGAATGTAATTTCTTCCTTATTTTCATCCGGAAGGAAGCAATGAGTGATTTTATATATTTGTTTTCCTGGTCTGCAAAAGAATTCACAAAGAAGTAGTTTTTGATAATTACTGAAGTTTTGGATTTCCTCTGTGCAAAATTCACATGTTTTTTTTCCACAGAAAGCAGCATTTTCTATACAGCAAGTATTTCTCTATAGAAATATTGTTTTCTGTATAGAAATTGCTGTTTCTTATTTCAGCATTTTCTGTGTACTGTTTCCATTTCTGTGTAGAAATTTTATTTTCTGTGCAAAAAATGCTGTTTTCTGCATAGAAAATATTATTTTCTGCACAAAATCACCATATGTGTACTTTGCATACAATACACCCTGAACCTCAAAGATTATTGTTAATCAAGGGTTCTTCTCATCATAGTTTTTTAATACAGAGGGGAAAAAATTCAAGTATTGTTTCTACCCCACCATTCTTTGTCAGCGGATACCAATATTTCTAAAGCAGGCGTGGGCAAACTAATGCCCAGGGGCCAGATGCTGCCCCCTGGGCGATTACTTCAGGCCCTCCTCATTTTCCTTGTACTTTTGGCATAAGGACACAGTGGCCTGCCACAACCTTATGACAAAAAGATGAGGTAGGGAGGCACGCAGCAGCTGAGAGCCCTCCTGAGCACCCTCCTGAGCTAAGAGCCCTCCAGTCACCGCACGTCTCGCCTTCTTCCCAGAATAAGGATGGTGAGAATAGCCACATCCTTGTGCCAGGAGGATGGCTTGAGGAAGGTATGCCATGGCTGGGAGTCCTCTAGAGCACTCTCAGCCACCGTCTGTCTTGTCCTCCTCCCAGCATGTCTTGCCTTTCTCCCAGCATAAGGATGGGGTGAGCAGCCCTGTCCTTATGCCTGGAGGACACCCCAGGGCCTGCCCTGCCACCTGCTGCCCCTACCAGGTCCTCCCCCTCCTGGGCCCACCACACCCACCATGTGTCCGGACCCCCTCCCTCCTGGCCCGGTTCTCCTGGCCCGACCCACAATGCGGCCGTAATACAAAAAAGTTTGCCTATGTTTGCTCTAAAGCCTTAAATGGCTCCAGTCCACCTTACCTGTCTGAACGTATCACCCTCTAGATATTTTGTAGAATAAGATCTTCCACGGAGGTCCTGCTCTCAGCCTCACCAGCCTCACAGGTGCGGCTGCAGGGGATAAGGCACAGGGCATTATCGGTGGTTGCCCCATAACTGTGGAACTCCCTCCCAAGAGAGATCAGGTCAGCCCCCTCCCTCCTGACCTTTAGGAGACAGCTAAAGAGCTGGCTGCGGAACCAAGCATTCAGCCCATCATAGGAATATTTAAAATTAAAATGAAAGTTGAAAGTGCAATGACCCAGAACTGTTTATAGACAATGGTTATATCTTTGTGTGATATGTGATGTTATTTTATGTGATGTGTTTAACAATGTTTCATGTTTTATCAGGGGAGGGTCAATTTTGATGTTTTATACTGTTTTTTCTCAATGGCATTTAATTGCTGCAAACACTGTGAGCTGTCCTGAGTCCCCTTCGGGGTTGAGAAGGGCGGTATACAAATACTGCAAATAAATAAGCAATAAAGAAAGAAAGAAAGAAAGAAAGAAAGATCTTCAACCTCAACTGGAATAGCTTTGTGAATCAATGGGCTTTAGATATTTGTAGATTTAGTAGGTTTTTAGGATCTCTTCTTGTTCTGGGATTAATAATTTGGTTTGGATATCTATATTTAATGTAACCGGTAGCTCTATTTTAAATAGGGATGGATACATTCCTGTATTGTTTCTTACCATACTGAGTTTTTTTGTTTTTGTTTTGTTGTTTTTTTGGCTGTATGCAGAGGGAATGTGTTTACTCACATTCTGCCTGCCAATAAATAAAAAATTCAGCAGGTGGCAACCTTCACCTAGAATAGGCTGGTAACTTGTTTTGCTTTAGGAAAACCGACATTATTATATCCTCTGGATTCACAATCACTGCAGGCAAATAATTTCAGTTGAGGTACATATCATGCTGGAAAAATCTAACACAGGGATAGAAAAACTAAAAATGGTTTCAAACTGTGAAATGGTATTTCCTGAAGTGGCAGGTTGTTGAAAAATACCCCTTCTCATATTTTTTTTAAAAAAGGAACTGAAACTACTTCTGGTTGGAGAATGATTGAAGTTGTAATCCAACAACATCTGGAGGGGCCACATGTTCCACATCCCCTGGGTAGAGTTTTCCTCCTCAAATGCATGAAATGGAAAACTTTTCACTGGCATTTATATAGATATATCTAGTAGTGGGAGGAAGGGGACCAGGTTTTTCCAATCTTCTGGCTTTTGTCAAATCTGTTACATGGCTATCCGGTAAAGAAGTTCAGTCCAAAAATATAGAGAGATATGCATCTATAGAGAGAAATAAATTGCAAAGAGAAGCTATAGATATATAGCTAGGTAAACAGAAACCCTTTTAATACTTATGTTTATAATTTGATTGTTAGAGAACAGATTTTGACAACAGACAGAAGTTTGGAAAATTTACTTCTTTTCTTCCCACTTCTTTGTGTGGTGTTCTTTGCACCACCCACAACAAACTGCAGGGCAACATCTTTTATGCCCCTACCTTATGCTATCAAATGATAGACCCCTTCTGCACATTGAGATTATCACACACTAAATTTCCCCCACCTCAACAACCTAATCAACTTTTTCCACTGCCATTTAAGAGGGAACACTAGAATGGGAATGATGGGAACCTTATGCTGTAAACTCCATCGATCCAACAAGTGACGGGAAGCTTTCTTGTGAGTGTGCATCATGTGGTCAGTGCCTATATTTAAGTACAGTACAGAGTGAGCCAAGGAGGTGTTTCCATCCTCTGCAGAGAGCTGAACAGCTGCTTGGCATACCTGCCAGAAGTACGTGTCCTGGACTTATTTGAACTGTTCTGGGCTATAGCTAGCTCTTCATTGGTAATTTCAGATCAGAATTCAGTCATATCCCAGAAGCAGCTAATCAAACCAAATGCATACAATCTTATTTATGACACACTTAAATATGTCTCTAAACATATATGAATATAAGGAACAGGTTGCTGTAAGGACATTTTCAGATCACCAAAATTACAAGAGCACATTGTAAATCATCTTTCTAAAGAGATTTGTCACCTTTTGTAGAGGTGCATCTGTATTGTAGAATTAATGCAGTTTGACACCACTTGAACTGCTATGGCTCAATGCTATGGAATCACAGGAATTGTAGTTCTACAAGATCTTTAGCTTTCTTTGTCAAAGAGTGCTGGTGAATCACCAAACTATAAATCCCATGACCTTTATTTACTGTTTACAATTGTTTTAGTTATTATATGCTATCATATATACTTCTGTAGTTCAAGCATAAACTTGGATTATATTTATATATTTTTTTCTGAAATCTTATTGATATTGCTTGACTGCTTTTGCTACATCTCTCTTCACTGTTAATGCCACCCCATTTCTACTTTCATTTCCTGAGTGAAAAAGTTCTATTCCTGTCTATTTTAGCTTACTCACCCCAAGAATTTATGTTTCATTTCATGGGAGGAAGGCAACATTTTCATAGTCTTCTCATGCATCAAAATATATTAGTTAAGTTCTGGGTGAGTAATAGGAGGAACAAAAGTCCATGAGAGGTCAGAGTTTCCTCAAGTTTATGCTCATTAGCCAAATCTTTTCAGCCTTTCAGCCTTTCATCTATTGAAGCATTCAATGCATGAGGAGGAACCTGCTTTTTCTTACACACGTATTAGATTCAGCCGTACATTCTTGTTCACTGCTGTTGATCCCTGGTTTTGTATAAGTTTAAAAGATAAAACAGATGTATGTTGTTACTAGGAGATATATCAACGATTTGGATGAAGGTTCAGAATGTATGTAGTTGCAGTTCCTCTGAAAACCCAGACCTTCAGTTTGAAGGTTCTGCTGGGCTTCAGCATTTTTTTGAGACAAATCAGTAAACGTTTTGCCAGCTTAGATGTGTTTTTCAACTGAAAGACTAACAGGAGGGAAATGACTTAACTTAGCTATATATTTGTAACATGTTCTCTGTGAAGCTGCCTTTAATGACAGATTGGAGATTTTGACTGGAACAGAATGCAGCTGCTTACATTTTTGATGAGACCAGATGTTCAGATGATATATCATATATACTGTACCAGCTTGCTATCTTTGTATTCCAAATGTAAGGTGCAGGCAAGGGCCATAAAAGTCGTAAATGTTTTGGGACCAGCTTAGTTGAAAGACCGCTTGTTCATGTAGAAATCAATCTCAGAAGCACTGCTCTCAGCTCTGCTATGAAAATCCGTTAGATTAAAAACTATTAGAGGCAAAGTCTTCCGGATAATGGCCTATAGATGTGAAACTGACTCCTAAGAGAGATCAGTATCTTTCCATCTTTACTGGTTTTCAGACAGACAACCTATTAGGGGCCTAGGTCCCCCCTATTCCTATGTAGTTTCACCCCTTGGCAACTGCAGAGGTTAGTATTATTTTCCTTCTACTGCAACGAGCCCCCAAGATGTAAAATGTATCTGCTGCAACCCTATCTGGGAGCACAGAGAATATCAGAAAATCATCTGAGTATGTCCCCCAGCAAATAAAATATGATGATATCATCCACTGAGATCTCTAGAGGGTGCTGATGGATGTCAGTGTATGACGTTATCATTTTGGATCTAGCTTCAGGAATATCGTTGAATGCTTGTCTTATCCTTCTTCCTTCCAACCAGCCACAGAATGATTGGGAGGCTGCAACAGCAGTAAGACCAGGAGTGATGAATAAATAGCTGCAATATAGTTCTGCACGTAGAACTATTGTGCTGCATAGTGCCATAAAAGATGTCTGTGCTTGAAAGCTTTTTAAAATTTCAATCAACTTCAAAACTCTTTTTCAAAAATCCATTGCTTGGCTTTCGTGTTATTTTCAGCTGCTGCTGTTTTAGTTTTGATGGGTTTTTAATTGTAATTAGAATAGAACATTGCACTGGGAAAATTTGAGCTGGAAGGTCTATTGCTTTCTCTCTGCTTCTAGAGCTCTGGAAACATTCACATGGTTGTGCCCAAATTATTTTTGTGACAAGAAGAGCTCTTTCCAACCAGACAATCTAATATAAAATAACAATCTGAATAAATGCTGTGCCTGATCCATCAAGGAGGACTTGTCTAGACTTCCATGTGGGGGAATCACCTCCAGACTGGATTCAGATGGAATAAAAACAGGTCCAATAACACAATATTATGCCCATCATCTAGCACTCTGTGTGTGATTATAGTGGTTGCTGTACTAGTTGATGATCTGCTGGATTGAGGAGTTGAAAATGATCCTTGTGGACACCTAATCCAACCTCCTCCTAGTGCAAAAATCCACCCCTAAAGCACATGGGAGGTGTCCATCTAACCCTGTTTGAAATGGGATCACAAACAGCTCTTCCCTCCAAAATGCTTTTTCCAAAGCTTAATCAAAACCCCTTCTTGTAATATGAAACCTTTCTGCCATCTGAGGCAGCAGAATACAAGCTTGCTCCATCTTCCACATACCTGAAGAAGGTTGTAGGTACCTCCAGCATCCTCATATCCAGACGAAACATACACAAGTACTACTATTATCCCTCATAAGGTTGGGTACCCAACTCTTTTTTATATCTGGATATTTTCCAGCATGTCATTAGTCTGTAATGCCGCAAAACAGATACAATCCTCCTCGTGTGGACTGGCACTAGATCCATGTTGTAACCACGGCCAAATTTTTTAAACAGATGTTTGTGCTCCAGTCTGAACAGAACTTGGGAATGTTATCTTGGGGGGGCGGCTGCAGGATCCTTCATAGATATTGACAGTGTTGGCTGGAGCATCAGGGAGCTCTGATCCAAAGCAGTTACTTTTCTAAGCTCTGATTCTGAAAACACTGTATCTATCGAGGGTGGTGGTGGTGGTGGTTGTTGCTGCTGCTTCAAGGGTTGTTGTTGTTGTTGTTGTTGTTGTCTGTCTTCAGATAATTTCCAACCTACAGTGATCCTAAGGTGAACCTATTGCAGGTTTCCAGAGGCAGAGAGTGTGTCACTTGCCCCCGGGTTACCCAGTGGGTGTCCAAGGTCGAGTGGGGATTCAACCCTGGTCTCTAGAGTCATAGTACAACACTTAAACCGCTATGCTATACTGAGTAGGATGCTTTCTACAGACTTCCCATGTGAATGGTGCAGTGAGATATGTGGCTTTCACAGTCCGTAGGGGGGGGGTGGGGAGTGTATTTGAAGTGTTCTGCTGACTGCTGCATGCATCCATCAGGCCCACAGTATTGTCATCACTGCAACCTAGACAATACCCCAAAACAAAGCAACAGTGTCACAAAGGTATGTATTGTGTAGTGATGAGTGTTTATATAATAAGTGGTTTTGATTGTATTGATTGATTGATCATGCTCTGGATCTAAAAACCCGCGTAGACAGCAAATTACACTAATCTTGCTCTTTCTTTCTTTCTTTGGCCCATATGCAAAAGATCTGTTGCTTTTATTTTGTGGTCCAAATGTGGCCAGATCTTCATTAGAAAGTGACATATTGAAACTGAAGTGGGGGAGTAGCTATTGCTGTGCTTCCAGCTAGTATTTGCCCAACGAAAGCTTCAGGGTTGCTATGCGACGTCTCCCCCTCCGCCCTTTTTCCCCAGCCTGGTTGCCATAGCGCTCTCTGCCAGAACTATCAAATTACAAAGAGGAGGCATTACTCATTAAAAATTAGAGCTACAGAGGCAAATAAACATTTTGAAGCATTTCCATTTAATTCCTTTCCCTTTCAACTGGAATAATCCGGCTACAAGTGGCATTGTTCCATTCGTCCTCACAGTAGCACAATTGTTTTATTGACTATTTGATGTGTGTTGTTTGTTTGTTTCCCCCTTTTTAAAACTATCAATCTCAGTTCAATGTCTAATTTTAACTGTTATTAGCCACTGAAGCGGAATTGAGGAGTTATGGAACTCCAAGTACCAATTAAATCTTACCAAAGCTGCTTGTACGCGCGGGTTCTAGGATGAGGGAGAACACACGACAACTGTGAAATAGGTGAAAATCAAAAGGATTTTTTTCTGGCACCAGCTGGTGGGCTTCTGCCAGCAGAACACAGCTGCAGATAGGGGCAAAAGACCCCGTCACATCTCATACAAAGACATTTATACCCGTAATGGAGTCATTTCAGTTTAGCCCACCCCTTCTTCATGGATAAAACAAGCATAATTGGCTGGTGATTACTGTTGTTACATGACATTTCATTAATCCAATAGACACTGCATAAATTATTAGCATCATCTCTCTGTCATACCTAAGAATGAGAACAATAGCCATCTATTAGTTATTTCTTTCTCACAGTGCAAGCTATCAATGCTGAGTCTCTCTGTTCCTGACTTGAAACAATATTTCCGGGCTCCGTGCCAGCAGCGGAGAAGGACGGACTCTTGCCATGCGCACTGCTGTTTCCATTCACATTAAAATTCCCATTAACTTTCATAGCTCAAACTGCACTGTTTCCACCCATCTAGCCTATATTATCTCAAATTGGGCACAGGGTGTATTAAAATGCATTAAATCACAGTGTTAGTCTTTCATTGCAAGTGCCTGTCTGATTTCTGGCACCAAAACCCTCTTTTTCAGAGTTGACACGCAAGTAGCATCACTCTCTGACTGTACTTTTTATGCTCGGAAAAGTACCAAACCTGCTTTATTCCAGAATTTCTCTTTCTTGTAGGAAACTCATCACATGGAGTTTCCCTACACACGTCTGGAACACCTATTTAGACCAATTGACCCTCCAGTCCCGTGGGACCCCAGGTCTTTCAGTTCTGACAGTATGCACACCTTTTACTGTCTCCAGGGAACTCTGTACTGCCTTTGCACAACATCTGAGCACAATAGGCAGACAGCACATTATGACCAACACAGAACATATCACCACAATGATTATCATCACAAGTGAACGCAACCAATGTAGGTTTGGCAGCCAGCTCAATAATGTATTCCAAGAATCACTTGGAGTCGAATAAGTCTTCTGTATTTCTCTAGCAGCACCCTGAATTTTATTCAGATCCAGCTCTATATCACCACTCTTATTTACAAAATGACAGCAAGTTTGGTTTAACCACACACACAGACCGCCTTCTTTTGAGAGTAGGTAGTCTAAAGCCAGCTTTTGCTGCATTTCCATTCTCGCCAGAGAATTCATTTCTTCCTGTAAAATTGACAAGCCCTCATGGGTGTCATTGGCCAAAGCTTCCAAATCATGTGATAACACACGCAACTGTTTTATGTTCCATGCTACCCCAAACCAGGGTCCTGCAATTGCTACAATCTTCTGGCCTTCAGTTAAATAAGTTCTGTCAGAATCATACCCATAACGCTGCACATCAGCAAAGGAGCGCTTATGGACATGTAGGTATAGATTTGTCACATGAGTCTCTTTGGGAAGCACCCTCAAACCCCCCGGCTGCAGGGTGCCTAGGGTACAAACTCCAGACCAAACTACAGGAAGCACAGGTGTTGCCACTTTTCCACAGATCCAAACAATTCCTTCTGGAAGTCCAGTGACACGGTAACCCAAACGTCTAGCAGGTAAATTCTGAACCAGGTTCACTATAGCATTCTCATGATGATTCCTAAACAGGATGTGAGTGCAATTTGAGCCCTCCCAGCTCCAAGTCCACACACCTGTTGTTCTCAGACCACAACGTCCTCTGTACCTGCTATGCACTGTGATCATGTGATCACAAGCAGGATAGGAACCTAGCTCAATCTGCTTAAACAACTCATACATGCCATCCTTCTGACTTCCTGCATAATAGGGCTGTGCCTCCCTCTCCCATTTAAAACACAGGGCAGCTTTTAACACAGGGGCCCGATGTGTGACCATGAACCAAGCCCTCTCTGCTGTCCCTGCCATTTGCTCCTGCTTCCCCTTCGTGCTATTCCACCCTTCCAATGTCAACACCCCACTCGGGACTATTGGCCAACCGGACCTATGACTTGAAGGGCCCTGGCTGCAAATCCAGCACGAATTTAAACTCAGCTCATGTGACAGGTTAGTTACAAGTCTGTGAAACATATTTTCCTCCCACCCGCCATGTGTCCCAGTAATGTACAAAGTCAGTATCAGAGCCACGAACCCAAACACTGTCCTTACTCTCGCGGAGCGCTTACACCTGTAACTCTGTCCCATTAAGATGCATAGCCACCACCGCAGTGAGAGTGCCTTTGGCTCTGTCCATCTTTCTTGCGTTGGACCACCATTACCCGGATTGGGAGCGATGGTATCAGACGACTCTTCTGTGGCCGTCTGTGTGCCCCTTAAATAGGGCGTTGCAAAGTACTTGTAATCCTGAGACGAAGGGGGTTGCTTGGATCCACGGAAGACTCCAAAGCAACCGGCGCCCTTTTCACCCTGGAATAGTGGATCCAGGGACGAAGGCCTTCCACTTTCACCGCCGTTGGTGTGCTCAGAAGCACGGTGAACGGGCCTCTCCATCTTGGCTGCAACGGACGTAGGCTCCATTCCTTCACTAATACGGATTCACCAACTGAAAAAGAGTGAAGAGAAGTAGACGGGAGAGGAGGTCGCAAATCTGCAGTATATTGACTAAGTTTCTCTAGCTGTTTCCCTAGCATCTGAACATCTTGCAAAGTCTGTTGATGTCCTAAAACATGACTGTCAGAAGTCTGTCCACACATAGGTTTTAAGTTCAATGGAGGCCTGCCATACAGTCTCTCAAAAGGTGACAAGCCTGTCTTCTTATGGTGTACACCTGACCCTCAGGAGGGCCAGGGGTAACGCCATTCTCCAGTTCAATTTAGTCTCTTGGCAAATCTTTGCTAAACAGTTCTTTAAAGTTCTATTGGCTCTTTCTGCTCTGGCAGAAGATTGCGGGTGATACGCACAATGAAGACGCCACGTGATCCCCAGCAGTTTGCACAGTCCCTGGACCACGTGGTGCACGTATGATGGCCCGTTATCTGAGCCTATCTGCAAAGGCATGCCGAATCTAGGAATAATGTCTTTCATGAGGCCTTTCACTACCTCCGCTGACTTCTCTGTGCGTGTAGGAAAAGCTTCAATCCAACCCGTGTAAGAATCTACAAAAAGCAGCAAATAACGGAAGCCTCCGCTCATTGGCATTTCTGTAAAGTCTGTAACTAGCACTTCAAATGGCCAATTCCCTTGATACTGTATCCCAGGCGCTTTCAAAGGCCCTTCTCTTGGGTTATTCTTTGCACATGTCCAGCACCTCCTTGCAGCCAAGGACGTCAGGCTGTGCAATCCGTTGATGTACATCTGTCTTTCTAGGAGCGCTGCCAGGGCGCTTTTCCCTAGGTGTGTGTTCTCATGGTAGAACTGTACTATGTGCCACGCTTTTGTTTTAGGAACAAACACGCGGTTGTCTGGCATCTTTATGAAACTATCTT
Organism: Anolis apletophallus; assembly: GCA_030556195.1. Lineage (NCBI taxonomy): Eukaryota > Metazoa > Chordata > Lepidosauria > Squamata > Anolidae > Anolis > Anolis apletophallus. Next base: position 109,493,059 of record JARBWK010000004.1, read on the forward strand.
CCCATTCTCCACCCTCACTCAAAGCCCCACTCCTCCTCCTCTCTAGTGTAATTGCATTTCTCCACTTTGGGCTCTGAGTCAGTGAGATTTAACATTACAGGTGTGTACTTCTGAGTAGCTACCTCTTTGGCAGTCAGATCCGCTAGCCTGTTTCCCTGAACCACCGGATCATTACCCTTTTGATGTGCTTTACAGTGCATCAAAGCCACTTTGCTAGGGAACCAAACAGCGTCCAACAAATCTAACATAGCATCTGCATATTTGACCGCCTTTCCAGCAGAAGTCAAAAAGCCTCTTTCCCTCCACAATGCCCCGTGGCAATGAAGCGTTAAAAACGCAAAACGAGAATCAGTATAGATATTAACCCTTTGCCCTTCGGCCAGTTTCAAAGCACGAGTCAGTGCAATCAGCTCAGCCAGTTGGGCCGAAGTCCCAGGAGGCAAGGGTTCCGCTTCAAGAACTCCATCCTCCCAGGTGACAACAGCATAGCCAGCATAACGCACTCCCTCTCTTATGAAACTGGATCCATCCGTGTATAAGGTTAAATCTACCTGTTCCCAAGGGAAATCACGCAGATCGGGCCTACTGGAATAAACCAAGTCCATTGTCTCTATGCAGTTATGTTCTGAGAGATCTGAAGGGCTGGGCAAAAGTGTTGCAGGATTTAACATGGGACACATCTCCAAGGTAACGAGGGGGTTATTACACAAGACACCCTCATACTTAGTCAGTCTCTCATTTGTCAGCCAACGTGGACCCTTTGAATCTAGAAGTGCTTTTACATGATGTGGGACCCTCACTGTGAGTGCTTTCCCTAAAGTGAGCTTGGTGGCCTCTCTGATTAATTAAATCCACCGCAGCTGCAACAGCCCTCAAACAGGGGGGCAGCCCCCTGGCTACCGTGTCTAATTGCTTGGACAGATAAGCTACTGGGCGTTGCCATGTACCTAAAAACTGTGTCAAAACCCCTATAGCAGTCCCATCTCTTTCTGCAGCAAAGAGATAGAATGGCTTGTCCAAATCTGGCAGACCCAGCGCAGGTGGTGAAATTACAGCTTCCTTCAGCGTCTGGAAAGCCTGGTCACAACCTTCTGTCCACTCAAATGGATCCTTGTTACTCCCTCTGGTGGCTTGGTACAATGGCTTTGCAATGACAGCATAATTAGGAATCCAATGTCTTACATAAGAAGTGGTTCCTAGAAACTCTCTTGTCTGTCTTCTGTCTTTTGGGGTTGGAATGGCACAAATAACTTCCTTTCTTTCAACTTCCAACACTTTACTCCCCTGGGTCAGGCCAAAGCCTAAGTACTTAACTTTCTTCTGACACAACTGTGCTTTCTTTTTGGACACTTTATACCCTTTCTCTTCCAGCACTTTCAACAGTTCTAGAGTGTAATGCTCACACCCTTCTTTAGTCTTTGTCCCGACCAACAGGTCATCCACATATTGAAGCCAAAAACCTTCAGTCTCTGGAATTTCAAATTCTGACAAATCCTGAGCTAAGGCCTGCCCAAAAATGCTAGGGGAATTTTTAAAACCTTGCGGAAGTCTACACCATGTTGCTTGACGTCTTTGTCCTCCCTTTGGGGTCTCCCATTGGAAGGCAAAGATGGGTTGTGAGATAGGAGCTAGCCTAATGCAGAAAAATGCATCACGTAAGTCCAATACAGAGAACCAGGCAGCGGCACTTGGTATTAGACTCATCATTACGTATGGATTTTGAACCACAGGGGTTAAAGTCACTGTAGCTTGATTGACAGCCCTAAGGTCTTGCACAATGCGATACTTTCCATCTGATTTGCGAACAGGAAGAAGGGCCGAATTCCAAGCTGACTCACAATGAACAATGATCCCATGACGCAACAATCTTTGCAACTCTCCTTGGATCCCTTCCACAGCATCTCTGCTTATCGGGTATTGGGCCTTTCTCACGGGAAGCTGACCAGTTCTTATCTCTACTACACACAGGGCAACATTTATCGCCATTCCTGGCTCATTATCTTCAGCCCAAACCCGGGGAGTTTGTTCCCAACACCAAACTGTATCTTTCTTGCTAACTTGTTGCAATCTAAACAATCTGTATTCTTCTTGCTGTGGGACTGTAAGTTCCAACTGGCCTGTCTCCAAAAATTCCAACCTTGCCCTTATCTTCGCCAAAATGTCTCTCCCAAGAAGAGGGATTGGACAATCTGGGACATACAGTAACTTATGCATCACCTCTCTGCCAGCAATGTTGCACTTTCTTTGCTGTAACAATGGACATTTCTGTGGCCTTCCTGACACTCCGACAACTTTGATGTGCTGACCACTAGGGGGGCGCTACTTGCTGGTTCACTACAGACTTGTCCGCGCCGGTATCTACTAGGAACTTTATACGTTGACCTTGCACATCTATGGCAATTAATGGCTCCTCTGGGTCAAGTAACAGAAAAGCCTTGCCTATTTTTCAACATTCATCTTCCCACTCAGCTTCCTCTTCTTCCTCCTCTTCTTGCATGGCAGCAGCCACAACAGCCTTCTGATAAGGCTTATAACTTCCTCTGCCTCTTCCTCTTGGCTTGCCTGACCCTCTGGCTGGGACTTTGACTCTTTTTGTACTTGCATCACTTTCTTCTGACATTTCCTCCACACATTCCCTCTGCCAGTGGCCCTCTTTCTTACAACGAGCGCACTGGTTTCGCCCCAATTTAAACTGTCCTCCGCTGGTTCCTCTTCCTGACCCCCTGCCACGACTGTTTCCTCTTCCTCTTCCTGACCTTTCTTCAAACATGCTCACCAACACTCTATATATCCCTCTCTTCTTCCTATCCTTCTTCTCCTCTTCCACCTGCTCTCTAGCCATAAACACTTGATCAGCAATGGCCAAAAGTTCAGTTAAGTTCTTGCCCAAAAACCCTGGCTGTTTTTGTATTTTCTTCCTGATGTCTGGGGATGACTGTGAGATGAAGGATTGTGTGAGAGCAACCCTCCCATCATTCTGTTCTAGGTTGTAAGGGCTATATTTTCGGTAAGCTTCCTCCAAACGCTCGAGGAAGGCAGCAGGCGTCTCAACTTTATCCTGTTGGACTCCCTGTATCTTCTGGATACTGGAAGGCCGGGGAGGGCCTTTTCTGATGGCTTGCAATAGGATTTGCTGATAGTCTTTAATTCTGTCTCTCTGATCTGCATTATTTGGATTCCACTCTGGGTCTCGTTCCACTGGGAATCTGATATTCCCAAATGCAACAGCTTCCATCTGCCCATGTCCCTCCTGTGCTATCAGTCTGGCTTGGTTGACAATGCACCTTCTCTCTGCCGCAGTGAACAGGGCGTTTAACAGCTGTTTGCAATCCCACCAGGTGGGATCATGGGTAGCCATAATCCCTTCCAACAGATCCCCCATCGCCCGAGGCTGTTCAGAATATGGGGGTATTATGTTTCCAATTAAAAATGTCCGAAGAAGAAAACGGGACAATTTGATATGCTTGTTGAACCCGGTTATGGACATCTAGTAGCGGGACCTGCCGGATGGGGCATTGTAATGCCCCTCTCTCCCACTTTTCCTCTTCCCTTGCTTCCTGCCCCTGGTTTTACTTCTGGTTCTCATTGGAGAAGCAGCTCTTCCCACACTGTGCCTTCTTCTGGGTAGGTCTGGCGAGCGCTCTATCGCTCCTACAGACTCAACGGAACTGCTCCTTCGCTTTTGGCGGGGCTGCGCTATCAGCCTCCCTGAAGCCTCTGAGCATTCATATTCTTCTCCCTCTCTGGCCTGGGGACGTGCCATCGTCCTGCCAGCATTAAGGGTTGGGCACCTCGCTTCTCTCTCTGTCTCTCTTGCCTCTTCAAGGGGGTAAGTAATCTTCATGGAGGGAGGGGCCTGGTAGGCAGGCGGCTCTTCATGAAGCAGGTCCCTTCCTGGAGGGGAAACCGGGTATGCCACTATTGCGGATGACTGAAATGGAGGGGCCGGCGCAGGCTGGGACGCTGCTCTGGCAGACGGAAACGCCCCGCTGGAACCCGCATTTGCCAGGCCCCCTAATTCGAATTGCAAAGTCAGTGGAGAATTTGCTGGGGTTGAAATTGGCGCTGCAGGAACAGGAAAAAGCTCTGGGCTTGCCGGGAGCGGCAGGGCGGGACGAACGGGATTGGTGCAGTTGGAACAACCGGGACCGCCCCAGATTGCGTCACGGCCGTTGACGTCATCTGGACGGCCGAGCCTGTCCCAAGGGTGGGGAACATGGCTGGAGCTTGGACGGGGGCTCTCGGGCTGGCGTGAAGCGGAGACGCTGGGGCTGCTCCCCATGCTCCGGTTGGGGCAATGAATCTCTCTCTCTGCCTTCTCCTTAAGGGAGGGAGGTCTTCTTGTTCCACCGGCAACACAGAAGGCTTCCTCCCTACCTTCTTGTTCACAAAGCACCCTTTCTGCTCACGGATCTTTGGGCCAGCCCACCACACCCCCTCCGCAACCATTCGTTCCCATGTCGCGGAGTAAATCCATTGATCATTTGGATGTACTGCGTGGCAATAATCTGCAAGTCTTTGACACTTATCCCAATCCCAGGTTCCCTCGCTTGGCCATCCGATCTCTTGGACAGATGGCCAAACCTCTGTGCACAGATTGCTAAGTTCAAAAGATTTCATCTCCTGGGTGTTTCCTTCTATGGCCAACAAACAAAACCTGTCCCAGTTATCTAACACACATTGCAAAGGGGTCTCTTTCTTCTGCTTTGAGCCTGCACTCCCCATCTCTCCTGCCTGAGATCAAAACCCACTTCAGTGCTTTCCCCTCCCCAATGTGTGTTCCCTCAGTGTTAAAGTGCACAAAGTAAACTATACTTGCCGATGTCCTGCAGACCCTGGGATTCGCGTTTTCGCCTTCCCACGTCACCAATCGAGTTGCGTCGGCTCTTGGCGATCGGACCTGACGTCGCCTCCGACTCCCTGCGCGCTTGTGCCGGTTTGCTAGCCCCTGCGGCTGGGCACCTTGTTAGGATGTCCCCGGACTTTATACTAGCCGGCTCTCAAGAGGCTGCTTCCCAGCCAGCCTCTTCCTTCGGGCTTGAGTTCACCCACAACGTTAGTTGCAGTCTCTCTCGTGTCCACAGGCGTTCGTTTGGGACCAGCCAGGCGGCCGGCTCAGTGCAAAAAGTGGTCAAAAACAGGCGGGGCGCCCCTTCCAGCCCTCCTGGGTAGTCTCACCTTACTAGCCTGGGAGCGAGCGCTGTCAGCAACGGAGACCGTGTTAGTTTTCCCTCAACACAGACCCGTCTAGGTACGTTTTACCATCACGTCGGGGTCACCAAATGAAGCAGAATTGAGGAGTTATGGAACTCCAAGTACCAATCAAATCTTACCAAAGCTGCTTGTACGCGCGGGTTCTAGGATGAGGGAGAACACACGACAACTGTGAAATAGGTGAAAATCAAAAAAGAATTTATTTCTGGCACCAGCTGGTGGGCTTTGCCAGCAGAACACAGCTGCAGATAGGGGCAAAAGACCCCGTCACATCTCATACAAAGACATTTATACCCGTAATGGAGTCATTTCAGTCAAGCCCACCCCTTCTTCATGGATAAAACAAGCATAATTGGCTGGTGATTACTGTTGTTACATGACATTTCATTAATCCAATAGACACTGCATAAATTATTAGCATCATCTCTCTGTCATACCTAAGAATGAGAACAATAGCCATCTATTAGTTATTTCTTTCTCACAGTGCAAGCTATCAATGCTGAGTCTCTCTGTTCCTGACTTGAAACAATATTTCCGGCTCCTGCCAGCAGCGGAGAAGGACGGACTCTTGCCATGCGCACTGCTGTTTCCATTCACATTAAAATTCCCATTAACTTTCATAGCTCAAACTGCACTGTTTCCACCCATCTAGCCTACAGTATCTCAAATTGGGCACAGGGTGTATTAAAATGCATTTAATCACAGTGTTAGTCTTTCATTGCATGTGCCTGTCTGATTTCTGGCACCAAAACCTCTTTTTCAGAGTTGACACGCAAGTAGCATCACTCTCTGACTGTACTTTTTATGCTCGGAAAAGTACCAAACCTGCTTTACTTGACATGTTAAAAAAGTAAAGGCATGCCTCATTTATAGAAATGTTTTTGCTTGGCACCCTGTTAATGACATAATGCATGCAAAAGTTGTCCTATACATGCAGAGTAACTTATTGTTCACAGTGCAATGGACATATTAATATTACAATGATGGAAGCAAAATGGTGTACGCAGAGACGTCATGCATTGCAGTTGCACATTCCAGCTTCACAAATGCATTTGTACATTGTTCATTCCACATGCAGACTCTGCATTTTGCAATGGCTCCCTGTCATTTATATGTGTTACGCAGTGTTGCTATTCTTCATGACTGCTGTGTAGTGCTGGCCTAGCATATCTCTGTGCACGGATCTTTATGCCATGCTGAGGGGATGTGAGATTGCAGCCTTCATTTATTAAGGGAATCAAAACAGATAAGATGACAGGTTGACCAACTGTCTGTCCCTGGTCTATATTCCAGTTGTTTCACTGGGTGAAACTGTCCGGTATTGATGTTGTCCCAGGTTCCAGATGAAGGAGGAGCTGGGTGTCGTCAGTGTACTGGAAGCATTCCAGACCAAAGCTCCATACTAGCCTGGCAAGTGGCTGGACGTACAGAAGATGTTGAACAATGCAGGGGAAAGGATGGCACCTTGTGTTACTCCGCAGAGAATGGGGGACCTCTCAGATACTTGACCCGTTCACTCCACCCTCTGGCTACGACCTCAGAGGAATGAATTAAACCACTTTAGGGCCGGTCCTTGAATTCCAGATGTAGCTAGACGTTGGATCAGCAGATTGTAATCTACGGTGTCGAATGCTGTGGTGAGGTCCAGGAGCACCAACAACGCCGATCCACCTCTGTCAAGTTGGTGGCGAATTTCATCGGAGATGGCTACTAGGACGGTCTTAGTCCCGTGGCCAGAGCGGAAACCAGACTGAAAAGGGTCTACGCCATTCGTGTCATTCAGAAACTGTTGGAGTTGACCCGCTATTGCACGTTCGATCACTTTGCCCATGAATGGAAGGTTTGAGACTGGGCGGTAGTTGGCAGGAATCGTAGGGTCAAGGCTCGGCTGCTTCAAAAGGGGGCAAACTATTGCTTCTTTTAGGCTATCTGGAAAAACTCCTTGTTCCAGGCAGTTGTTGATTATACACCTCAAAGGATGTCGTAATCCCTCCAGGCAATTCTTAATTAGCCAGGAGGGGCATGGGTTTAAGGAACAAGTAGTTGGTCTTGCAGCAGCCAAGATCTTATCGACGGCTTCCCTGTCTAATGATGCATTTGTTCCTTGCTATTCCCTCTGTTGATCAAAGTAGAGAAGCCATTCTGAGGTGGACTCTGGAGGAATGCAACAATCTGGGACTTTACTAGCAGAATCTGTCCATGTTGAAACTTCTACCCCTAGACTGTCTTGCCGAACTGGGTCAAAATCATGAAAAATCTAAGATGAAATCTGTTAATTTCTTACTGAAAACATTGATGCTCTACTTTTCCTTTATAACTATAAAGCAACTAGACCACAAAGAATGTTTATAAAAGCACCAATCATTTTGAAACCAAGATGATGACAGTGTCAGGATGCTTTGTTTGTTGAGGCATCAAATGAACTCTCAGAGTGGAGAGTTTTAAATGACCCCCATGGCAAAGCACAGAATTGTATAGAATTCCATGGCTATTAAAGTGACATTGTGGGGCTCTGTTTCGGTCATGTGAAAGGACACTTCCCCTCTCCTGTTATAGTGTGAACTTTTTAAACTGCATGGGCATCCCTTTAGCAGTTTGCTTTGAGTACAAGGTCTGCCATACTCAAATGAAAGCCACGGTCCGTTTTTGGGAGGCCCTCCTTGCTTCTCACAGAGGATTCAGATTCTAAAATGAGATATTTTTAGCATTAGCAGACCTCTGATTTTTCCAAATTTAACAAGCATGGTTGCGGCGCTTTCTAAATCAGTTTAACTGGGGCTCAAGGCAGAAGACATAAGCCTATTTCCCAACTAGAGAAAAATCATTGAAGCAGTCAGATTTACATAACAGTTTACACCCAGTCCTCGGTTTAGTGGTTCTAGTCTAGCTGGGAGTAGCAATTGGATTTAGATTATAATACTCTGAAGTGAATGAAGGTTGTTGTGTTTTCTTAATTGTGTGTCTTGTAGTGTTCCTTAACACCACTTCTTAAAAACTGAATGGATCTAGCATAGCTGCAGTGCTTGTTGAATTTTGCAGTGTCCTCGCTTGCCCTTTAATTAATCGTGTCCTGAACATCAGCCTGTTTGAAGGAGTACCTAAAGTCTGGGCTGCTGGCCAATTTACTAAACATTACACTGAGTCTTGCCTCTTTCTGCTGGTCTGCGCTTGCTTTGCATTTTGTCCTTGGCAAGTGATCTCGTTGCTTCCTGCAGGTATAAATAGTCAGCAGGTATATCTAGATTTAAAAAAAATAAACTAGGTGACCTAGATGTCCTAGCTATATTCTGCATCCCTTGAATTGTTGGTTCTTTGTTAATAAGATACTTACTCGGGCTGTGCAGATAAATACATAGTGTAAATGGCAGAAGAGACAGTGTTTACTAGACAAGATTTGCTTGGCTAGATTCTTCAACTTACAGTATGTTGTATTAGCTGCTGTGTCAAATGCTTAGTGCTCCAGAATACTCCATGAAGGCCTCCTATCTTCCTGTAACCCTGATGCTTTCTAAACTACTGGGACTTTACTAGCAGAACCTTAGACAATTTTGTTTAATTTCCCCGTGTCTTTTTTAAACCTCGCGAATCATAGCAGCAGTTCCTTACCCCTTTCCTGTTTGCTTCCACTTTTTCCTGCCTCAGGAAACTTAGCAGCAGAGCCCTTTCCTGTTTTCTACCTCTTTAAAACAATTATTTGCAGGAGAGGAATGGCAGGCCTACTATTGTTGAAGGCTTTCATGGCTGGAATCACTGGGTTGTTGTAGGTTTTTCGGGCTATATGGCCATGTTCCTGAAGCATTCTCTCCTGACGTTTCGCCTGCATCTATGGCAAGCATTCTCAGAGGTTGTGAGGTCAGAAACGCAGGAGATGATGTTTTCAGAACATGGCCATATAGCCGAAAAACCTACAACAGGGCTGTCCAACTTCTACCGGACCTGTGGCCGAATTCGATTACTGATGACCTGGGGGGCCGAAGGGTCTGCCTCCACCCCCAGCTCCGCCCCCTCTCTGGCTCCACCCCCACCCCACTCCAGCTCCGCCCCCTCCCCAGCTCCGCCCCTCCCCGCCTTGGAGGTGTCTGTGGACGACACCGGGGCTTTGACTTGGAGATAGAGATGAACACCAAAATCCAGTCTCAAGTCCCAGTCCCTGCTTTGAACTGGATTATTTTGCAGTGTGGACTCAGGGCCCTTCACACAGCCATATAACCCAGAATATCCAGGCAGGAAACCCCACAAAACCTGCTTTGAACTGGATTATATTGCAGTGTGGACTCAGGGCCCTTCCACACAGCCATATAACCCAGAATACCTGCTTTGAACTGGATTATCGGAGTCCACACTCATATAATCTGGTTTAAAGCAAATAACATGGGATTTTATTCAAACATGAGGATCAGACAGGATTCCTACAAAGGAGACACCTAAGTGACAATATCAGATATGCTTTAATCATTCTAGACTAGTACATGGCTCATGATGAAAAGCAGGTTGCTTTAATATTTTTAGATGCTGAAAAAGTATTGGACAACATGTAGGTGGTCGTTTATGTGGCCTGTCATGAAGAACATGGACTTTGGGCCAAACTTCCAAACATGGGTTAAACACGTCTATGACAATCAAAGTAAGCATGAACAAAACTGTTTTCTATATCTAATGCATACAGGGTAATCCTTATTTGAGATCTATGCATGTAGCCACAGCTTATTTGTTGTTTAGAGGCTGTTCTCAAGGTCTGGCACTGTATGAGACCATAACTTCTGATTCTTGGCCTTGGGCACATAGTATTGCAGTTACAGCATTTCTAACATACCATAAATGGCAGATATCAGCAAATAATACAGGCCATGGGAAAATATCAGCTATCATCCTAATGGAATCGGCCAGGCTCAGTAAAACAGGTCAGCATACAGTTGAGCCTTTAATTCTTATTTTAAACTAGTTTGGGGACCCGGCGGTGCCCGGGTCATTTGAGAAGTGCAGCAGGATGTAGAGTGGGTCATGGGGGCTCTGTGTGCCAAGTGTGGTCTTGATCCATCATTATTGGGAGTTGCAGTGGTATCATGAAATTACTGAAGGTAGTGCAAGTCCCATCATCTCTGGTCCACCTCCCCCAAAAGTGTAGTAGGATGTAGATTGGGTCATGGGGGCTCTGTGTGTAAGTTTTGGTCTGTATTGTTGAATGGATGAGGGTTGCATTGTTTGTAGGAAGTGAGTGAAGGTACTTCAAGTCCCATCATCCATGGTCCGTCTCGCAGAAAACTGCAACAGGATGTAGAGTGGGTCATGAGGGCTCTGTGTGCCAGGTTTGGTGTTGATCAGTCATTGGATTAGGTTTGTAGCAGGCTTGGAAAGTGATGGAAGATACTGCAAGTCCCATCATCCATGTTCTCCCCCCCCCCAACTTCAGTAGGATGTAGAGTGGATCACTGGGGCTCTGTGTGCCAAGTGTGGATTTTCTCGGTGTTTGTTGGGGGCCGCAGTTGTCTGTGGGAGCAGAGGGGTGTGAAAGTACTACAAATGCCATAATCCATTGTCAGTCCTCCCCCGAACCTCACCAGGACGTGAAGGCAGTCATGGGGGTTATGTGTGCCAAGTGTGGTCTCTGTCAGTAATTGGATGAGGGTCGCAGCAAACTTGGGAAGTGAGTAGAGGTACTTCAAGTCCCATCATCCATGGTCCACCCTCCTCTAAACTGCACCAGTATGTAGAGTGGGTCATGAGGGCTCTGTGTGGCAAGTTTGGTGTTGATCAATCATAGGATTAGGTTTGTAGCAGTCTTGGAAAGTGAGGGAAGGTACTGCAAGTCCCATCATCCATGTTCTGGCCCCCTCCAAACTTCAGTAGGATGTGGAGTGGGTCACTGGGGCTCTGTGTGCCAAGTGTGGTCTTTATCAGGGTTTGTTGGGGTCGCAGTGGTCTGTGGGAACAAAGGGGTGTGAAAATACTACAAATTCCATCATCCATTGTCAGTCCTCCCCGAACCTCACCAGGATGTGAAGGCAGTCATAGGGGTTATGTGTGCCAAGTTTGGTCTCGATCAGTGATTGGATGAGGGTTGCAGCGGACTTGGGAAGTGGTAGAGGTACTTCAAGTCCCATCATCCATGGTCCACCCTCCTCCGAACTGCACCAGGACGTAGAGTGGGTCGTGGGAGCTGTGTGCTGAGTGTGGTCTGTATTGGTCCTTTTGGTGGCCTCAGTGGTCTGTGGGAACCAAAGTGTTGGAAAGTACTACAAATCCCA